>CM057227.1:104757312-105043526 GCA_029891385.1 Erythroxylum novogranatense
ATAAAACCATTGAAAAAAGAATCTTTAGTTCATGAAAAATAATTTTCAAAGTATGTAAAATGGTCCAAATCATAATAACAATTTCAAAGTATGTGAAACAATTTAAAACAATGCATGTACATTTCATAACTTAACCTACCCATTTCGTGCTTAGGATACCCCTAATCATGATCCTACACCTGAATCTAAACCTAGTCGCTATGATACCATAAATGTTGGAACCTCACCCCTGCGAGTCACGTGCCCGACTTCCTACGTGATATCTGGATACGCATCCCATAAGAGAGGAATTCCACACGAAGCCAAACCTCAACAAAAATTACCCAAATCACATACTTCTGAACAGATTTGAAAATTTAAATGTCTTGGGTCCTATATTGAAAATTGATTCTTTAGATAAGTTGTAATTCCATGTCTTTAGTTTATTTTGAAATAATAATCAACTCAAATGGATATCTACAGATCGAGATATCACCAAAATACTGAAGCACGTTCAGAAAAATTATCCAATTCAAACTCTTTTAACTGATCCTCTCACTTTGATTCAATCCATCTTTTTCAAATTAATATCAAAACCTACAAAATTTTATGGAGAGGTAGAAGAATGTCTTAGGAATCCAACGCTTCAAAAATTAGGTCAATCAGAGGTCGGATAAAAAAGTTATAAGCAAAAGAGTGAAGAGAGGTCGGATCAAGGGTGGGAAAGAGCCGCGTCGCCTTCGCGAGAGCGCGCGAATGCGCGGCGTCACACTCGTAAAGCATCGCCCTCGTGACGCGCTCACCCTCGTCAGAGAGCGTGAATGCGTGGCATCGCTGCACGAGCGAAGCGAATGCACGGGATCGCACTCGCGACACGTTGCCCCCTCTAGCACGCGGGAATGATCGACATCGCACTCGCGACGCACGCAGATACGTGACGTCGCACTCGCGACGTGCGCGACCTCCTGGTCCTTTTTCCTTCGACAACCTAACTTCCAAAATTCATATATTTTGACCTTGAACTCCAAAATTTGCAAATTTGGTATTAATGAAAAGTTAAAAAGAAGCTCTACAACTTCCATGAGGACTTAAAAGCCAATTCGGCCTCTAAATGAGTCAAAATCTACCTCAAATTGGCTGCCCAAAAATGTCATCCTAAACAGTAACATAATCTCTAAAAATCATATCTTTCAGCTCCTTGGTCTAAAAATGTCATACTTTATATCAATGAAAAGATAAAAAGATAAACTTCCACCTTTAAGAAGACTTTATAAACAAATTTTACCTTTATGAGGGTTAAAATTTCATCCTAGACAGCACCCAAACTTCCAAAAATTCATATCTTTCAACTCCCACATTCAAAAATGGCATATTATACATCGTTGGAAAGCTATGAATTTTCTCTATAACTTTCAAGAAGGCTACTTGATCCAATTTAAATTATATCAGTCTAGAATTTGGCTGAAAACCAACATACACAAAACCTACCCTTATGGACATTTACAAAAACAATGCAAAGTAACATTTGGAACAACATTGGCAAAACACAATAAAACCTGAATATCTTTCATTAATATCAAAATATGAGTTCTTACAAAGATTTAGTGGGCATTTCTGGCCCCAATACATTAAAGTCTCGAAATTCAAATTACAAAGAAGCCACATGAACAATAATTTTGTACCAAAAATGCAACTAAGGCTTTGTTTACAAAATATAGCTTCAAAATAAAAAAAGAAGCAAACGGGAGTGATGCCTTGACCTCGGCTCAGTCACTCATTATCTTGCTCATCGCCTGTGGATGGGAAGGAAAAAGGGTGAGCTCGACGGCTCGTGGGTAACATATTTATAACCAAGAAATAAGCAAAAATCCTTGAATCATTTAATTCCAATGCAAAATTTACATTGAGAACTATGCCACATATGTGTTCCAAAATTTACAACTTATTAAGCAATTTACAAAATCAACACAACAAAATGCATCAAAATGATTTCAAATCATAACCACATAAACACATCGGAAATAGTTCGGGTGGATCCAAAACAGAACGTACTACACATTTCCGCATAGCGGACTTATGTAGCTGTGAACTTAGGGGAGTCCATGAGGAGCTCCATGTCACTAACGGGCAGGCGGGAGAAACCTATAGACAAGTGCACTTGATTTATTTAAGAAACCACCACAAACCCATATAAGCATACATTTCACATTTTTTCTAAACATATTGGCCAAAATGACACATTCCCGAAAGGCAATTTTATAACCATTGCATTCTTTCAAAAATCACTTTTACATTCCTTTACAATCATCAACACAATATGAAAACATTCTCACAATTCATTCATAAGAAAAGACACATGTCACATTCTCAAATCATCCTAAAGAGTAATAAATGCACATTTTCAAAGTTGTTGGAAAGCATTAAATTCCATTTATTGAAAGCAATTGTACTAGCTCATTTTCTCAATTATAAAGATGTTACCCACCTTAAAATCCCTTACTTTAGACTTGCTCAAGATGTCTTTCCTCTAGCTCCTCTTTCCTCCCTTGAATTTCTTCACAATCACAAAAACCCAAATCAAAAGAGATCTTAAAATTGGAAAACCTAAGGAAACAAAAGCATGAAATTTATCCTAGAACACTCATACCCATACTTTTCCTAAGCCATTTGAACCAAAAACCCTTCAAAATTCTAAAAGATTTGAAAACAACTAACCTTGAATCTCCACCCATGATTTTTGCTCTTTAGCTCTAATGGAAGATCAAGTCTTTCTCTTTCTTTTTCCTTCTTGAAAAACTCTTAAAATCACTCTTCTAAAGCAAAGAAAGGTGAAACCCTAAGTTGTTCTTCTTCTTCTCTTCTTTCTCCTCTCAACCGAAACACTCTCCTCTCTTCTCCTTCTAATTTTCGTTCCTTCTTCTCCTAACACACAACAAGTCTTCTTTCCTTTTTTAATGAAGCCAAAAAGACCAATCTATCCCTCCTTGTAAGCCTTGTACCTTTTTACCTTAAGTGATCTTCTCATTTTGCCCTTATACATTCTTATTCCTTAAATTTAACTTACACCATACTACACTCTAACTTAATCTTAATTTCTCCATTTAATACTTCTAATTCTATCAATCTAAGCAATAAATCCTCCAACTATTGACATGCTAATTAAACTCTAACCAAAAGCAATTAATCAAACAAAACCTCAAAAATAAATTAAAAATCATGCTTATTTAGTAAGAAAAGAATTTGGGGGCCAACAATAAGTCTCCAGCATAATCACTGTCTTTGAAAGCAACAAGATCATCATCTCCTCCCTTCTTATAGAATATCCCGAAGTCAGTTGTTCCTTTCAGATACCTCAGTACCCTTTTAGCCGCCTGCAAATGAAGATGAGTGGGATTCTCCATATACATGCTAATAAGACTCACAACAAACATCATGTCTAGCTAAGTTGATGTGAGATACATAAAGCTGCCCACAAGCTGCTTAAATTGCATTTTGTCCACCTTTACTCCTCCTTCATCTTTTATGAGTTTGAATCAAGGAAAAAATTGGACTACAAACAGAATTGCTTTTGTCCATCCCAAACTTTTGCGGTACCTTCAAAGCATATCTTCTTTTATTGATGAAAATCCCATATGCTTTTTGCAAAACTTCTAAACCAAGAAAATACCTCATTTTTCCAAGGTCTGTTATGTCAATTCACACTTCATGGAGTCTTTGAATCCTGCAATCATAGACTCATCATTTCCAGTAAAAA
Source organism: Erythroxylum novogranatense (assembly GCA_029891385.1). Lineage (NCBI taxonomy): Eukaryota > Viridiplantae > Streptophyta > Magnoliopsida > Malpighiales > Erythroxylaceae > Erythroxylum > Erythroxylum novogranatense. The sequence goes on from CM057227.1 coordinate 104,761,046, forward strand.
TAAGATCGTCAACATACAAACTTACGATTAGCACGTTGCCATCTTCCTTTGTCTTGATGAACAAGGTGTGTTCATAGTTGCACTTCTCAAATTTTTCTTTCAAAAAATATACTTCTATGCGACTTTACCAGGCTCGTGGTGCTTATTTAAGTCCATAGAGTGCCTTCTTTAACCTCCACAACACATAGCAAAAACAGGGGTTGCGGTGTGTGTGTTGAAGGTAAACTTATTCTTTTTGGTTGGATATATACGTTGTTGGTTTAATTGTTTGTTGAATCAAGACTTGTCCTTCTTGATTGTTTATAAAAGACATATGGGATTCTCTTGATTCTTGTGTGGATAACGTAACCTATGGTATGTGGTTCTGTATTAGGGTTTTTTTTTGTTTACGCAATCCAAGCTGAGTATATGTGCTGCACTTTTCATGATTGTCCGTGTTTAACAAGCTTGTGAGTGTAGCTGTAATTTTCTTTTGGGAATTGTGAGACTTAGTTGGTTATCTTTGTGCTGAAATTTCTGTGGACCACATCACCTGGGTTGAATAGTTTTGTACTGCATTTTCTTTGATGTGTTGTCGTTGATTAAGTATTTTTGCAGCTGTGATTTCTACTGAAGTTTTTGTAACTTGATTATGAGTTTTGCATGAATCAACCCATTGTTGTTGCAACGACTTTCAGATTTATTTCAATGCAATTGAACTTTGCAGGAATTTGATCTTTTCTTTTATCTCAAGTATATTGTCATTCAGTTCTTAGTTAATTAAGTACTTGAGTTATTTTTATTGTCTTTTAATTAAAAAGCGTGTTGAGAAAATCATTTATTAAGGTTAGTACGAGACGGTTGTACTATTGGGTGTAAAATTCTTTCACGGTAAGTGAGATTAAGAGATAGTGTCAATGGTTGAGTGATGTCGGCTCAGCAAAGCCTTGGGTAAATCTATTATACTTTGGTGAAAGTTATTAAGTTGGGTGAGGGCTTCACAGACGTAAGCAAGGTGCGTTAAACTGTGTTACCAAATTTTCGGTGTTGATTTATTTTTGTTCTCTTATTTTTTCTGATTTTTTGTTTGCTAGAAACGAATCTGAAAGTTTGCGAAACTACTACCCTTTTAATTTTTCATATACATTAATTGCTACGCTTTTACAACTATAACTCATTTTGTGATTACATAATTCAAACATAAACTATTTTGTGTCACTATATGATTAAAAAATAAACTCATAACTATAACCTATTTTGTATGATTATATAATTCAATTGTAAACTCACAAGTCTCAACTTTATCTCATTTTGTATTATTATAACAATCCAAACATCAAAGTCCTTCCAAAGCTCGTTGTGAAAAACTAGCCCTGGATCGTTTAGAGGAGTTTGCTATTTCACACATAGTAACCTTTATTGCAGAGAAAACCATCACAGAAGAGATGCCTTCCAATGCCTCAGATTCCAACCAAGAGCCACCTCCAAGAGTATCCAAAAGAAAAATTTTCTCTCTTTCCACAAAAATAGGAAAGTCAAAGGAAAAGGCACAATTGTAGATATCTAATCTAAATATATAAGGTTTGATAAAGCACAAAGCATTACCCAGTACTAGATAAACTGGAACGGAAAAGGAGAGTGGCTATACTATAAATAACAACCAATACTTATATATGAGTAAAACCCTAGAAGTAAAAATTTATATTTATCACCTAATGGTTACATTCAATTAAGAGAAAATCATTCCAAGTGCCACTAAATTAAAACTTTGTCATCACAAAGCTGAGATACAACATTTCCATTTCCTATCCCAACCCAGCATTTAATCTCTTTTCCATGTCCAAGGTCAAATGAACCAAAAACTACAAAACATAGGCCCATGTAAGTCCAAATACATCGTAAACAAAAGAAACCAGTTAAAGAATAACTAAGAAACCTTTGAAAAATCCAGTAAAATCACTTTCTCCCATTGTTTCAGAGAACCTCGATGCAAATAACAAGCTTATATCCACACAAACTATCCAATTAAACAAATACCCAAAACAAACACAAGATCTGAAAGGAGAAACCAAGGCTTTGACAACACAAGGACAAGACGTATCCTTCGAGATAAATAAGGAAAAATCCAAGAACTAGTCTCTCTACTATATAGGGATAAAGCTGCGTGCTATCAGACCTCCGTAGACTCTGCTTTATTGCGGGACTTCGGACTGAGTGTGATAATGATGATAATGATGATGACATAATTTAACTATACACTCACATCTATAATTTAATTTGTATAATCACATAATTCAACTATAAAATTACAAATATAACTTATTTTGTGTGATTACATAATCTAAACATAAACTCACAATTATAACTTATTTTATACAATTATATGATTCAACCACAAACTCTTATTATTATCTATTTTGTATGATTATTAAATAGTTGATTAAATAATTCAATCATTGATATAAATTCACAACTATAACTCATTTTGTGTAATTATTTAATTATATAATTAAAACATAAATTAACTAATCCATTTTGGTGTTACACAATTCAATTTATAATATATGACCCAACTTATAATAAAGACTAACCTTTCTTTTAAATTTTAATATATTTCAATCTCAAATTTTAGACAAGAACAACCTTAAATTTATAATTCACTCCAAATTTTAAGTTTCCAATCGTCACAAAAACACAATCAATTTTAATTTCTAAACAACACTTTGTTAAATTTTTATGAATGACATAATTTCAAACTTCCAAAATCACAATTCACAAGCCATACACTACAAGATCACAAGACTACAACACAAGCAATCACATTATCAATTTATCAATTATCACACACGGTTCCACTTTTAAGGAATTTTTACGTACAAAAAACAACCTTGGCTTAAGCTCACAACATTGGAATTTTGCAACACAACACACACACAAAAGGGTCATAGGCCGGTATCATAGGCCGATATAGTACTGTTAAATTTTGCATCGTTTTGGGCCAATATGGTACAGGTTCGCATCCTTCACATCTTCTATTACTAACTGGTTCCTTTATTTACTTATTGAGTTCTAGGCTGTGCTGCGATCCTGCAAAGTTCGGATTTGTGCATACGTAAAAAGCATTACTTCACCAACTTCATGAGAGTAGAATGAAAGATGTTGCATCTGAGGAGCCAACCAATACAGCCTTAATAAGAAAATTGTGTTATCGGAACTTCTCCAAACAGCTCGACAATGTGCATAGAAACTATTCAACTTAAAAGCTATAGGCCCAAAATATCTTAACTGGTCCAGTTTCATGTCTAGAGCAAGTCTAACCTGTGTCACTCTCCCTCTCTTACAATGCTTGTAAGATCAAATGTAATGAAGCACGTTGACTGATACCAAGTACTAGAAAATAACGTTCCCTGACAATCTATACCAATAGAGCTCCAGAGCTAACAAAATATATCAGTAAATGGCTATTGCAAAGCAGGTTAATGAGAAAGTGGTGAAATTGTTTACCTGTTTCATGTCATAAAATAAAGCATATCAGTTTGACTACTGCAGCGTAGGTACATTCTATGATGTAGCTGGGAATTACCACCAGGACAGTACTGAAAGGTTTCCCAAAGTTAAAGTCACATAATTACATAAGGATTAGTTCCTTAATAATCTTTAAACACGAAGTTTTAAGATGCATAAGTTCTTAAAAGATCATTTGTATCACTTTTTTTGAAGTACTGATTCACCGAATAATCACATATAATCATACATTAAGTAACGAGGGTCTCAGGGTTAACCTATTACACAACCAAACTCTCTGCTTACCATAATATCTTTGTGTCCTCCCTTATGGGATACAAGCACTATACTCCCAAGATGTTTCTGTTAGGATCATAATTCAGTTGCGTACTCAAGTCACGGGTTGAAGTTTCTGGTTCCCATCATCCCTGCAAGAAGTGACAAATTGCAAAAGCGCTATGGAATGCCATTGAATAAGTTTGTACCAGCTCAGCTAGTTTCACATGAAACATATCTTTGAATTACAACCAAACTTTAATGTCCCTACCCAACAATCCCCACATATTTATAACAAACTTTAGATAAAATTACCAACACTTGGAGCAACTTGCACTGCAAGTAGATTTTCCCCTCCATATGTTATTGGAGACCTCTTTCTGATACTAGCATATCAATGAATTACAGTATTACAGACAATTGGATGAAGAGTTTGGCAGGTGAAAATCATTCTCCTGTTTGAAAGAGGAAAATTTTGGGAAAAAAAAGTTTGCTTTAAGTATGTGTCACTGTGTCAACATAAAAACCAATATAAAATCTCCAACAAGATCCTGCCAATTATATTAAAATAAACAAAAATAACAATACTCAATATGAGTCTCACAGTTCGCGAAATTTAAAAAGTCCAAAGAAAGAGTAAGAATAATAATAATAGTAGTAGTAGTCATCATCGTAATAGTAATAATAATAGTAATAATAGTAGTAGAAATAGTGGTGATGATAGATAGTAGTAGTGGTAATCATAATTGTTACAGTAGTTAATAGTAGTAATATTAATAACAATAAGAATAATAAGAATAAGAATAACTAATTCATGCTAAATCCCTAAGAGATAAGTACTACCTATTTAAAAGATTAGGCTAACTACAAAAAAAACTACAAGAATCTCTTTACGAGAAATCTTCTGAATTCTAGAACGTCAACATTTTTTTATTGTTGATCATGTCTTTGGTAAGTTTTAATATTGTCATATCATTCTTGATCATCTTTTCTCAATTTTTATAGGCCTCTTTTTTTACTCATATAGTCTTCGAATACGATCTTCTCACATCTTCTTATTTGGAGCATTTGAGTATCTTTTTTTAATATGTTCAAACCACCAAAATTTTGTCTCTCTTAATTTTTCAATAATATTGGCTACTTTTAATTTGACTTTTACCATTATATTCTTAATTTTATTTCTTTTTATAAGGTTGTATATCTATCGGAGCATTCTCTTCTCCGTTAAAATAACAAAACAGTTATGCTAAAGAGAAGACAAGACAGTTTAACCCTCTGGTTTTTATCTTAGTTGGCTTCAAAAAAGTGAAATTAATCAATTCTGGATTATATTTCTGCATATATATGGCTTCAATTGAGATTGAGACTGAGAAAACAATTCCAATGTCTTAAAACTTTGTAATGAAGCCTTATCAGTATCCTGTATCTGTTCCAGCTTCATTGTTTCTTTTCTGCATTATTATAGGAAATGTTGAAAAGAAAAAGATGGCATCTTTGTTCTTTGTTATGTTCGTAACTTGATTTTCTAGTGAACATGTTCCGAGTTAATGAACTTGTTTATAATGTTACCAAACGCGAAACATTTTTCATTCATCAATAGTTAATATCCAGGCCTATTGGGTCACCCAATAGTTAATATCCAGGCCTACAGTGATGAGGTTTGGGTCACCCTACCCTGTCAAAAGATACCCAAAATCTTTGTCTGAGATAGCAGACATGCTTGCAGGATAGAAACCAAGTTTCACAGATTGGGACATGGCTGACCCCTGAAAACATCAAATAGTCCTATTGTCCTTTTCTTCTGACCACATTAGTAATGAGCACTCTTGACTCAAGAGGCCTAATGACCAACCTGCATGACTTGGAGGATTAAAAAAAATTTAACCTCCTAAAGAATAAGAATGTGATAACACAATAAGCTTTAGGTTTCACTTACCCTTTCCTTAGGACCACCAAACCCAACACTGGAGTGATCTTTATTTCTCCATTGAATGCCCACTTGTCTACTTCCTATTAGCATTTTGGTTTTATCTACAGCAAGTTATAGGCAGGGCGGGAATTGGTAATCTTGGCCCCCATTGAAGGTATATTCAATAAGGTCCCATTCAGATTTTGGAATTTAAGGTTTAAATGGTTTTCCATTGTGCAGGGACCGCCCAAAGTTGTCATGATTCCCATGAATAGCTTGATCTTTAGCCAGTTCATTTACTCTCTGTAGATGTTTTTATCCATACAATACAAGAGTTAAATTGAAACCCATCAATAAGATGTTAAAACTACAAATGTGTAAGGGTTATTTTCGAGTTAGCTTTTGCGGTGGAGTTGAATCTTCTACGAACAAACTTTTGAGGTGGACTTACCCTGAATTCGTATCCAGCTTTGGCACAAACATTATCTTTCTTAATGGCTAATACAGTAGATGATGAAAAAACTTCTCTGGGTAAGTTGGGCTATAAATTTCCTTCATAGCTTCATTGATTACATTATGTTACAGAGAGTAAAAGCAGGAGAAGAAGTTCGATACCAAACGGGATTGAGTTTTTGGCATTGCATGAGATGGTGACCTCTTGTAATAACTGTAAAACACATTGGATGCCGAATGTATACATTTCTTTTCAGAAAAAGATGAACAATTATTTGATTCACGCATTGGATGTGCAATTTGAGGCAGCTGACAGGAGCTTTTGGGGCCTATGTTCTGATCTATTGGAGGGGTCATAGTTCTCAGAATCCAGGAAGGAAGGTACCATGGCCATGTGTATGGATGTGATGGACAGCCCCTCGAGAGCTTGAAACACAATAAATATGCTCTCTTTTTTCCAGTTATTTAATAGGATGAAACATTTACTGAGACATCAGAACCTTCCAAAACATAAATGCTCTGGAACTTCTTGTGTTATTAAATGTGTAACTAAACAAAGAATTTTCAAATACGGAATAGTTTCTTGGTTCTTCCTGATGCATGTAGCCCATAACCACTTTTAAGTCACAATTCTAAAGATTGAGAATTGGAAAGATACCGCAGTTTCAAAAGAACAGGTAAAAAATGTCACACTCGGAAGAAGGAACAAATATGGAACACAAAATGTCAACTTGCCCAGTAAACTATGCTTTGATCAACTTATAATGCCTAGCTCTGAAAAATTCAAAACCACCTACTGCGGCTGCAGAAAAGCCTGGAGAGTACCTACACAAACCAGACAAGTTAAATGAGCTAAGCAGGAAAAATGAAGCGTTTAGTTGACTTCAAGGGGGACGCATATGCCTCAAATACTCAAAAGCTTCTTCATTTCAGTAGAAAGTTGATTTGGACCATGGTAATAATCCAGTCCCTGACATTTTCTCACTTTCATAACTAAGAAGAGGTTTATCTTTTATTTTTCTTTGAAGGGTCAAGAGAGTGAATTCAAAATATTTAGCAGAAACCTCACTTGGGGCTCGCAAGGGTAAGAAAATGCAGAGTTCACTAGTGCTTCTGAGTGACTACTTGTTTATGTTTCCAAATCCCAATAAATAACAAAACCTGGCTACTACGCAAAGCTAAGAGCTTGAACATAGAGAGATATAGAGGCCCACACATCTGTATGGTCCTCTTTTTTCTATTCTCTTTGAAGCTTTACAGCTGTACGCGAGAAAAGTGTTGGAAAAAAAGAAAGTTTACAGGGAACAATAGGGTTTATGTTTTGGTCCAGACCCCATATGTGGATTCATGTGATTCACTTGATGCCATGCAACAATAACAAGAGAATGGAGAGAGACCAAGTCAAAAAAAAAGAGTTTCTTAATATCACCAGTCTAAGAGACTTTGCCATGATCATATTATTCTACAATTATTGGGGTAGGGACAAACTGACTTCACCACCATCTTTGGACCTTGAGACCGAGACTGATAGAGGGAGCAAGCTGTTTCCCTTTGAAAAACCAACACGCACATTCTCTGTCTTTACTTTGGTATGATGACTCTTGAGCACTAGGCAATAGGCATGCATCTCTACTGCTGCACCATCTACAATCTACCAACCTTAAAGTAGAGAAGAAAAGCGGGAGGCCTCAATAAGACAACCTCTCCACCATATCAAAGATTTTGTCTCCCACCACTTGACTTTTTAACTTCTTGTAGCTCAACAAACAACAATAACATCTTTATTTCTTCATGAATTTCATTTTCAGAGCTGACTTCTTTGTTTGCTATGCATCTAGATTAATGCTATTGCTTGTCCTGGAATTCATGTTTTAGAAGAAATGTGAGAATTCCTAAATATTACATCAATTGGGAGATGATAAAAATAGACTTAAGTGTCTTGAGAATATAAACACACACACAAGAGAGGTGGTGAGTTCTTATTCCAACAAAGGTGACTGGCATGCACTGCTTGGACTAAATGGATTTTCGAGTAATAATATTATTGTATAGCATGTGAGAAAAGCAAGAGAGACTTCTTTTTCTTTTCTTTTTTGTAAATAAAGTAAAAGAAAAGAGTAAAAATGGTTTATTTAGAATCCACTAAAAAATGGGGCGTCAAGAATCTTTGGCAATCTTAAGAAGGAAAACTATGGGCATATAAACTTCACTGCCATAGTGGGTATCCTAACTTTGTTTATGCTTTAACCAGGAAAGATTATTATGTTAATCCAGGTTTAGCCTAATCCCATGAACAAACACAAAGGAAAAGAAGCTGAATTAATCACTAACTATTAATATAGCCTCACAATAATATGGCCTCACAATCTTAAAAGTAGATATAGTGCCTTATATAACTGACCGATTTTGACACATTCATGTAATGTTTTCTATCAATGTTTTCAAAATTAAACTGGAAATTAAACCGATAAAATAAGATATTTAAAGTTTAAAAGGTTCAACACGTGGTAGAATATCATAAATTGAAAAATTATTAAATAAAAATTAATTAGTTTATTTTGATTTACAAAAATGATTAGTTTATAAAATTAATCGATTGATTTTAACAAAAAATCTTAAATTAAATAAAACTGAAAAATTGAAAATTAAATCGAAAAGTTGACCCGTTCAAAATTTTTATTATTAAACTGATCAAATTAATTCAATCATCTTAGATATTTAAATCAAAATCACCAACAAAATTATGTACCTAAATTTAAAAACAAAACTCTTTTTTTTCCCATATCGGCAAACTTTATTCCTCGTATTACGTTGGTTAGCAGTAATTTGTTTATTGGGATGGCATGATATTGGCAATAATAGAGCTAGAGTGCTTCTAAGGCATGCCAGCTAGTGCTAGTACTTCACTTTCTTTTTCAAGCCGTACCTAAATACTCTTTGCATAAAGTTCATGTCATCTCCTGAAGGGAATACCAATCAATCATTAAGCAAGGACGATTTAACGCACTAGAATCGAAATTAGCCCTGTTCATGCCTGTAAAGGAAAAGCCCCCCTTTTCCCCTATGTTTTCAATGTCGCCAAATGCCAAAGTTGCGTACTTGGTGGTAGTATTGTTTTAGAGCTTGTTGCAATTATACTTCAGCATGATCACTGAAATAGAAAAATTTGTTTGATTAGTATTTTATTCTTTATAAATTGACTTGATGTAAGCGAGAATTAATCTGAAAATGAATAATTTAAAAATATCTTCTTATCATTAAAACCTTATTAAAATATTTTGTGGGCTAACCAAAAAAAAATTAAGATGAATCGTTAATTATTAAGTACAACTTAAAACATACTCTTGTCTCAAAAGGTAGAATCGCTCCTCTCAGCTTAAGACATGCTCTATATTTACTCCTCCGTGCCATAGGATTTCATGAGGGTAGTAATCGCAATGTACAACTGTTTAAGGATTATAATTTACAAGTACAAACAATCTAATTATTGTCCTGATGTACTATGGAACATGTAAGTCAACGGACCACTTAGTTTCTTACAGATAATGATAATTCCATGGGTCTTTGAGCAAGAAAATCTTACACGACCGGTTCAATTAAGTTTCAGTTCTGTTCCTATCTAGGTGCGTGAAATGAGAACAATCCTTTTAGCTACTACAGTGTGATGGGAGCCAAAAGTGTTGGGAGCATTAGATAGTGTCTTCACTTTTTTAGGTTGGCGTTAGGTTTCAGACAGCGAGATGGAGAGGATTGCGGGTCACTGTATAAACTATACAATAATGGAAGGATTGGCTCGTGTAACGAGGTCAAACCCCCATTTGCCTTCTCTTCCGCCGGACCACCCCCAGTACCACCACCGTCCGACAAGCTCCTCCGTCTCTTCACGTGCAAACAGACAAAACTCCAAAATCTCTAAGTTGTAACCCAAATGGTTTAAGGGAACTAAGTTTGCATTTGACAAATTTAATGTGTGTGTGTGTCTCTGTCATTCTGTCATCATAGAACTGCATGGAAGGTGAAGAAGAGATGAACAAAAATTCTTTTCATGAATATTATAAGAGGAATATGTCCATATAAAAAAAGTAAGCTCTTAAAGAGACTTGTACATCGTAACAGAAAGGGGCACAAGTGCCAACGACATGTTATGAAGAAAGACGCTCTCATCCTTTCTCTTCTGCGATTCCCCCGTTTATCTCCAGGAGAGGAATCAGTAGAACATGTTGGGCAATCTTGGAATACTGAAGCGTAAGCTGAAGGGACATAAGCATAGTAAATGACAAATGATGATTCGAGAGTTGAGAGAGATGGATCATCAACTGGGACTACCAACAAAGACCAACTGGTCTTGGGTTCTGCTCTTCTTAAAGAGAGGCTCTGGTGATGAAGAAACCGATGACCAACTCAGAGTCCACGAATCGTTTGAACTGTCATCGCTAAAGCCAGCATCAATCACACCACTAGGACTACTAGGAATTGGCTCGTACTTGCGCTTTTGAGACTTGCTGTTACAAGGCCTGCTCCTAGTCTTTGACAACTCGAGAATGAGTTCATAACAATCGTCTACTTTTTCCTGTTACAAGGTGCAGTGACATCGCTTTTAAGTCCTGCAATAATGACTAGTGTTTCTGTACATTAATCGAACCTCAATTAAACCATACAAACCTCGCTTATTCTAAGAACGTTCAGAAGCTGGTAACGATAGTCAATGGGATGGGAGGACTCAACTAGGTCTATAACGTGCATCATTATAGCAGTAGCAAGTACAGAAGGAAGGTAGCTGGATAATCTTGAATCTGCAAAACGCCATCAAAAGGAAACGTATAAGAATCAGAAAAAGCTAATAAAGAGTCATCTTTTATCCCCCGACTTTGTGATTATCGAGAAATCTAAAGTTTTGGTCAAAAAAGGATCTACTTGGACAACCGTTATACAGAAAAATTTACCGGAGACTACGGAGAGAACGAGGCATTCACATCTCCTGAGGAACTCCCAGTGCAGACGGTTCTTTAAGCCAAGTCTCCTAATGATGTGATCAATAAACGATAATGGAGTCACTGGGTGCATCTTCCATTTAAGTGCGGACATCACCAGAAGCTCCATTCTTTGAATGGTTTTGGCTTCAAATACATACTTTGTCCCTTCCACCTAATCAAACGAAACCAAAATCCAACATGATTATTATTGTTATTATCCAAATGTATAAACAAACAAAAGGTAAAAGTCAAGCAACACATACCTGAAGGTCTAACAGAAGAGGCACTTGTGTCTCTTCAACTTTTGCAGCCAAAGACAGGCAAGTCACAGCCACAAGTTGGATCATCCATGGTTTATCTCTCTGATAACATGGACTGCAAATGAACCTATCAAGATAGTTTACAGCAAAAATTGCCGTGAGAGCTGAAAACCTGTAATGGGCATTGACTTTAAGTATCCATTCCACAGCCTCTTGGCGAGTCATACACAGAGAAGAGTCTGTTTTCACATCGTTGACATTGACAACAACTCTTTGCTCTTCTTCTTTTACGAAGAGTGAGAGAAGCTCCTCATCATCCCAGAACAAATCTTGCTCAAGCAATAACGAAAGTGGGAAAAAAGAAGAGTTTCTTTTCACCCCATTAAACGTGCTCTGGCTACTACATATCGCACTCTCTTCATCCAAAACTTCTCCTTCTTCTTCCTCCTCCTCCTCCTCCCATCTCTCCTCTTCACAGTAGAGAGCATCTAGTAAAAACGAAGGGTTGTGTTCTTCACGTGCAGTTTGCTCATATTGTTGTATTGCCATTAGAAGAAGAATATGAGATTTTTAGGTCCACTCCTCATTAACACACAGCAGAACACAAGAGAACAAGTTATTGTCTCCTCTTTACCATTTCTCAAGGTCTCTCTGCTCTGAGTGCAGACAGAGAGTGATTGTCAAGAGAGAAAGGATAGCAGAAGCAGAGACTAAAAGCAGAAAGTGGGAAGGAACAAAAAGAAAAAAGAAAAGAGGGAGATTTAAAAAGGAGTGGGCTTCATTTCAAGCTTGTCTGTCTTCTTATTAAGATTTAGATAATTGCATTTAATAATTATTAATTGGATAAATATACAATTATGGGGTTGGGTATTTGTAATTTGTACAGTGTTTTGTGCTTTCGGTGTGACGCTGGTTTTGTTTGGCGGGGCAGAAAATGGAATCGCACACACACCAATCTTGACCCCACCCATGAAAACAACCTCTTATTCACACCATTAATAAAAAGTCACCGTGACACACCACACCACACCACACCAAATCTACCAATCCAGTTTAAGTCTTTAAGTGCCAGTAAATTCTACTACCTAAGATAATTTATTTTAATAATTATATTAAATTAATATTTTTATTTAAGTTAGAAATTTTATTAATTTAAATTTAGTCTGAATTAAAATTTCTATACTTAAAAATCTTTGGGCTTTTCAGCAGGGCATTATCGTATATTTAGCAGGATTTTTTAATTAATTGCAAAAAATATGTCGGCTTTGTCTATTTTATTTAGCATCATGTCTACCGATGGTTGGTTCACACCAGAAATGATAATTCAAACGAAAATGAATATAATAAATGTTGATGATTGATATAATAATTATAATTATAATTATTGGTTAAAAGAAAAGAATGATTAATATTACTATTGATAGTGGTTGATTTATTAAAATATTGAGAAATAAAAATTTGTTATATTTTAATTAATTATATTGTAATTGACTAATTATATTTTAATTAATTATTTTATTTTATTTTAAGTAATTATATTTTAAATAATTATATTTTAATTAATTATATTTTAATTAATTACATTTTACTTATTTATATTTAATTAAAATTAAAAATATTAGTATCTGCAGCAATCAAAACTATTTCTCCGGCATGTGGGGATATGGATTATTACTTAAAATTGAGATATGAAAAACTATTCAATCAATTATAATTAATAACCAACCATTACCATTTATTCATTTTCCATTTATTTATTTTCATAAATCTTTTGAAAACGGTTTATATATTAGTTAATGATAAGGTTACATACTACTAAATCTTTTTAAATCTCTTGGAGTAACAAAATTTTCACTAAATTGTTGCTTTTCAAAGTAATATTTCACTTGATTTATCAATGATTTAAAATATAATCAATTAGATCTATTTACAAGTAAAAACACGAGCATCAGGACTTTTAGTTTAATTTTAACTTTTAGTTCGATTTATTTTAATAATTTTATTGTTAAAATTGATAACTTTACTATTCAATTAGTCCATTTTTATAAATTAATTAATTTTAATAATTCTTTTTCAGTTAAGTTTGAAATTTTATATTGATAATAACAATCTATTTTTATTATATTTAATATTTAGTTAATTTAACGATGGTTTAATATTAATTGAACTTTTAAATTTTAAATTTTTATCTTCATTTTCAGTAAATTTTTAAAATTTGTGAAATATTGTGATAAGGAAAAGTAAAAATAAAAAGGAAAATTTGAAAAGACAAATCAAGTTAGTACATTACAGACGAGGAGCATGCTAACTACGCGACTTTATAAAACAGATATGCCACGCTCCACTCCGCGCACTGAGTCAAAGATTAGGGATGCGTCGAATGGCAATCGCGTCGACTGAGAATTGGGAGAATGAAAGGAACTGACTGCAAATTTTCTCGCAAAAGAAAGGAGATTTAGTGGTAAAACTTGGAAAGGTGTCTTGTCGGTAAGGAGCAGTTTGCAGCCTTTACTGCCGTTTTCTATACATCAATTGATTTAATTTATTACAATAATAAAATTTCTCATTAATATGTATGAATTTTTTATTTTATTAGTATAAATTAATATTTTAAAATTAAACTAAAAATAAAATATTTAATATTTAAAAATTCAAAGGATATTATACGGTCACAAAATTAACTAAAATTTAACAAAATTAAAGAATTTAAAATATAATTAAAGGTATTTAAAATTTTTCAATTTAATTAAAAATATTACTAAATAAAATATTATTAATTTATTTTAATTTATAATAATTTATTAATTCATAAAATTAATTAATCAATTTTATTAAAATTATTAAAATAAAATTTTAAAGATTTTAACGATTAACTCGATTTATATTTTTTATAGGAGAGACTACTAGAATAAATTAAACAACAAGTTTAGAGGAATAGATTCTCGACAAATCCTCTAACAAGACAAGGTGACATCCGATAAATGTGGTATTAAAATAATAGACTTCTACAACAAAATGAGCAATATAATGTGCTAATCAATCGGCTCATTTATTGATCTCTCAATAAATATATTGATAAACAACAGTTTAATTTTCGGTGAACAACTGGTTGATGCTCCAGACAATGAAATTCAGAGTTATGAAACCATAATATGAGAAAGAGAGGATATCAAAATCAAACATCGGAAAATCTACTTTTTGATCCGTTGAAAACTCAACTTCCACGAGCGTAATTTCACGCGATTTATACTTTTTATTGGTTGAAACGAGAAAAAATCTGAAAGAATTTCTCCAAAAGTTAAGTGATGTACTCTCAATTCTATATTATGACATGACTTCTGCTCCTTCTGACATTACTTTATTTAATTTCAACTACTTTCTTCTTGTTTTTTTTCTGTCAATATTGATGACACTTTATTTTCTATATTTTTCTTTGATATTATGTAGTTTTAGCAATTTATTAAATAATATATTATACTTATAGTCGAAATATAAATTCAATAGAATTTATACCCGACATTACTTTATTTAATTTCAACTACTTTCTTCTTGTTTTTTCTGTCAAAATTGATGGCACTTCATTTTCTATATTTTTTCTTTGATATTATGTAGTTTTAGCAATTTATTAAATAATATATTATAGGCGAAATATAAATTCAATAAAACTTATGCCCTTCTTCTAATTTTTACAAAACGGAGAATCTTGTGTACTAATTTTATCTGATTTTTTGCCTATTCGTGAATTTCACGGAAAAAGTTAAAAGTTGTTAGAAATATGCTACTAAAGTCTTTGTAACCAAAAAATCTTATATTCAAATTGTGATGTTTTTATTTACAATAAATACGTACTAAAAGTCTTTATGAGCAGAAGAATGAGTTTTTCTTCAATGTCCGTTGAAACTATGACCATGTCTAAATAAAAGATTGTTTAGAGGAAGTTTTAGGTTTCTCTGTGCTTGCACTCAATGTTTTAAAAATTGGACCGATCATCGAACCGGTGATCTTATCGATTATCGATTTGATCGGTTCGATCGGCTTAATCACCCTGATCGAACCCATGACGTAATAATTATCTGATAATTATATTTAATTATATATAATATTAAAATATTAAAAAAAATAAAAAATAAAAAATAAAAAATCATCGAACCAAATTGAGCCGGATCGATCCGACCGATCAAAACTCATTAATCGACTTTTGACCGGATTCACACCTATCCGATTAATCTCAATTTTAAAGATAAACCGGATCGGACCATCGGCCATTTGACCGAATTCGGTCCGATCGATTTAAAACCATGCTTGCACTTGAATCCATGAGTGCATCTCAAAGTTAGGTAACAAAAGTTTCAAAAGGACCATTATAGTGAATGGACTCTCTTCTCAAGATGGACACATTATGAATTTGTGGGATTGAATTGAATACTTTCCAAACTTCACAGCTAGTCAATCACAAAACACATCTCCTTTGCCCATGTCTAGGAAAATAAATACCCAATTGTTATTTGTTTTGCGTATCGGACCGAACACATGTTCAAATTTATTGCAGAAACCATACTCGACAAAAGGGTTTCTTGACTTGTGCATGTTTACACCAGCAAACTTCCAAAACTTCTTCTTCTCGTAACACAGACACAAGGTAGCGTCCAAAAAAACACACCTAATCTTGTTTAGCCTTAAGTTTGCAAACTTTTGTTGGATAGCATCTTGGACTTTATGTTGTTCTGCGATTAACTTTGTTTGGTGTGCACATATGTTTTTGGGGTCAACTCCTCTCTTTTCGTTCTTTTGAGTTAAGACCAAGTTGTCACAAAATATAGATTCTAATGAAGTACGGTTTCCAAGCAGCCTGTGGCCTAGTACAATTAGCTATATATATATATTAATGTATTAGCTTTATTAAAATAAGGTATTCTTGAATCGAGCAATTCTTCACCACTCTTTTGAAGTCTAAATAAATCTTATTTTTATATTATGACTATAACATAACTAAATAAATAAGATTTATTTATGTAAAATCACTTTCGGGACTTTTTAGATTAAAGTCATCATTTTCAATAATTATTGTGGTTGTATAAGCAAAATATTTTTAATGAAAATTTGATAATGATTCTAAACTTCATTTTTACATGTATATGAATAAGTTTTTTTTTTCTATGTTTTTGGAATCTCAACCTCTACATTCGTTTGAAACGAAGTATTCTCGTCCATTCAGACCCGATCTTAAGTAAGAGGAGGAAATACACCAATCCAAGACTCAATCTTGACCTGTCTTTATTTTGTTTCATTTTATTCATTATAAAAGCTCACTCTTAATACTCGTGAAAACAAAAGAGAATAAATTAGAGATCAATCTTTTTTTTACTTTGTCTGAAGTTTATAAAATGTTAAGAATTGTCAATCATCCATTTTGTTGTTAAAAGTTGGATAAAATTGGATGATTTGGAATTGGTTGGAATTGCTGGATTTTTGCGATGGATACCGATGATGAATTGATGATGGATTTGGGTTGAAGACTTGAAGTGTTGAGCAGTTGAAGTGAAGTTATGTAAAAATGTAAATGGTGAAGGTGATTTCGGTTGAAATGTTGAAAGGCATTCTTGAAGTGAACTTGACATTTTGCATTTTGGTTTTTGGCATTTTGGATTATGGAAGTTGATTTTGGATTTTGGCATTGAATTGATCCAAATGTCCCATTGGAAAATAAATTTAGAATGGTAATTGTGATTGAATTGTTGAATTGTGGATGAATGAGATTTATTTTTAATTTGTGCAATTGAATTTGAGATTGAGTTTGATACTTTGATAATCAAAATCAAATTAACATTTAAACCTAATTTTAATTGTAAAATTGATAATCAAATGTGAAATAAATAATTAAATGTAAGTTTGTAAAATTAATAATCAAAATCAATAAAATTGAAAAAACTTAAATCATTAATTGACATATTGTTAATATTGATTCATTTTTATATTTGGGTATATTGAATATTTGTTATATGGTTAGTTAAGTATATATTTGGGTATTGAATTTTGGAATTTAATTGAATTGGGAATGGATTTGAATTGAATTGGAATGGAATGGAATTGAATTGGAATGTAAATTAAATTGGAATTGAATTGAATTGTAATGAAATTGAATGGAATTGGAATTGGAATTTGGATTGAAAATTGATTGAATGGAAATGAAATTATGAATATTTTGTAATTGTTAGGATTGGAAATTGTTGGGAATGGATTGAATGGAAATGGAATTATGAATGTTTTGTAATTGTTATGATTGAAAATTGTTGGGAATGGATTGTTTGGAAATGGAATTATGAATGTTTTGAAATTGTTAAGATTGAGAATTGTTGGAATTGAATTGAATAGAATGGAATTGAATTGAATGGATTGGATTGGATTAAATGGAATTGAATTGAATTGAGATGATTTGAATTGAATTGGATTGGATTGGATTGGATTGGATTGGATTGGATTGGATTGAATTGAATTGGATTGGATTAGATTGAATTGAATTGAATTGGATTGAATTGGATTGAATTGGATTGGATTAAATTGAATTGAATTAAATTGAATTTGATTGGATTGGATTGGATTGAATTGCATTGGATATGATTGGAATTGAATTGAATAGAATGGAATTGAATTGGAATTGAATTGGAATTGGAATTGGAATTGAATTGAGTTGAATTGAATTGGATTGGATTGGATTGAATTTATTTGAATTGGATTAGATTGAATTGAATTGAATTGAATTGAATTGGATTGGATTGGATTGGATTGGATTGGATTGGATTGGATTGGATTGAATTGAATTGAATTTGATTGAATTGAATTGGATTGGATTGGATTGGATTGAATTGAATTGAATTGAATTGGATTGGAATTGAATGAAATGGAATTAAATTGAATTGGAATTGAATTGAGTTGATTTGAATTGAATTGGATTGGATTGGAATTGAATTGAATTGAATGGAATTGAATTGAATTGGATTATATTGAATTGAATTGAATTGAATTGAATTGAATTTGATTGGATTGGATTGGATTGGATTGGATTGGATTGAATTGAATTTGATTTAATTGGATTGGATTGGATTGGATTGGATTGAATTGAATTTGATTGAATTGAATTGGATTGGATTGGATTGGATTGCATTGAATTGAATTGAATTGAATTGGATTGGAATTGAATGAAATGGAATGGAATTGGAATTGGAATTGGAATTGAATTGAGTTGAATTGAATTGAATTGAATTTGATTGAATTGAATTGGATTATATTGAATTAAATTGAATTGAATTTGATTGAATTGAATTGGATTGGATTGGATTGGATTGGATTGGATTGGATTGGATTGTTTTGAATTGAATTGAATTGTTTTGAATTGAATTGAATTGTATTTGAATTGAATTGAATTGGAGTGGAATTGCATTGAATTGAATTGGAATTGAATGGAATTGGAATTGGATTGGATTGGATTGAATTGGATAAGATTGGATTGGATTGGATTGAATTTGATTGGATTGGATTGGATTGGATTGGATTGAATTGAATTGAATTGGATTGGAATTGAATTGAATTGGATTAGATTGAATTGAATTTGATTGAATTGAATTGGAATGGATTGGATTAGATTGAATTGCATTGAATTGAATTTGATTGAATTGGATTGGATTAGGTTGAATTGAATTGAATTGAATGTTTTGAATTGTTAGCTTTGTGCATATTGTCATTATGTACTGAAATTATGTGTTATTCATTTTTGTGTGCAGATAAATGGAAGGAAGTTCAAATATTCCCGATCAATCTAATTCAGGAAGATACAATGATCCAGCTTGGGCTCACGCTGGTGTGGTTCCCGGTCAAAAGAATCATAATATTTGCTTGTTTTGTAACAAGCATTTGAAAGGTGGAGGAATCACCCGATTGAAAAGACATTTAGCTGGGGTTAAAGGAGATGTGGAAGCGTGTAAAAAAGTAAGTCATGATGTGAAGTGGCAGATGAAGACATTGCTTGATGAACATCAATTTGAGAAAGATAGAAGAGAAAGATTGAATCTTAAAATTGGTAGTGGAAGTTCATTTCCCCGTTTCCGTGGTGATTATGGAGATGTTCAAGGTGGAAGTGGTAGTTGTAGTGGTAGTGGTACTGGTAGTGTTCCATCTCAATTTCAGGATCCTGCACAATCTGAAGTAAGGAAGAGAAGAAGGCAGCTGCCTGGTTTCTTTGCACCACGAACAACTCCTGGAGCCCAACCTTCAATTCGTAGTGCAATGCAGACAAGAGATGCGGCTCACAATGTGGATATGGCAGTAGCTAGATGGTGGTTTGATACAGGTTCGTCATTTAATGCTTCTCAATTATATTATTATCAACCTATGATAGATGCCATAGCCTCTTATGGTCCAGGATACAAAGGGCCATCGGTTGATGACTTAAGAGGTAAACTTTTGAGTTGTGCTGTATCTGAAATGAGAGCTTATTTGGCTGAACGAAGAGTGAATTTGGGTATTAATGGATGCTCAATTATGTGTGATGGTTGGACGAATAGGAGACAAGAGCCTATCATAAATTTTTAGTTTATTGTTTTAATGGCTCTATGTTTTAAAATCGATTGATGCATCTAGCATGATTAGAAATCTTGATAATTTGTTTGGATATTTGATGAAGTTGTGAATGAAGTAGGTGGAAAACATTGTTCGATTTATTATCGACAATGATTCCGCTTATAAAGCGGCAGGATAAAGTTGCAGAGAACCTATAATTCCTTTTATTGGACTCCTCAGGTTGCACATGGATTGACTTAATCTTTGGAGGATATAGGAAATCTTAGGTATTTTCCTGTTTTTGATGAGACCATGCAGAAGGCAAAGAAGGTGAAAAAATTTATTTATAATCGTGCATGGGTTTTAAATTTGATGAGAACGGGATTTACCAATGGTAGGAATTTGTGTCGCCCTGCTGTGACAAGATTTGCGACAAATTTCTTATCACTTCAGTCTTTTCTTTTGTTGAGGGTGGAGTTAAGGAAAATGTTTACAAGTGATAAGTGGGTTACATCTCAAAGATGCTAGGTCTAATCTTTGGAATGGAAGTTTGTAGTATCATACTGGAAGATAGGGAATTTTGGTCGCAATGTCAATTCGTTATCCGAGTTTGTGAGCCATTGGTGAGGGTGCTTCGATTGGCTGATAGTGAAGAAAAGCCAACAATGGGTTATATTTTGATGCAATGGAGAGAGCAATGGAAGCAATCAAGGCCAATCAAACATAGGCCTTCTTTATACCGACCATATATCTCAATCATTAATGAGAGAAGGAAAAGACAACTTTCTTCTCCATTGTTTGTAGCTGGGGCATTTTTGAATCCCAGTGTGTATTTTAGACTGGATGTTGAAAAGCAAGCTGAAGTTAGTAGAGGAATGCTTATGACAATTACAACAATTGTTCCTCATTACTCAATGCAAATTGCTTTAACCACACAAATGGAGGCTTATAAGTACTCTTATGGAGATTTTGAAATGTCGGTCGCGATTCAACAAAGAGGACTTCTTTCTCCAGGTATTAATTATTTCATATTTCTTATTTGTTGAAATTTATTTATCACTTTATTTTGTTTATAACACTACTTTTGTTTTCTTATAACTTGTAGTTGCTTGGTGGGATCTTTTCGGATGTAGTGTTCCAGATTTGAGAAAGTTTGCTATTCGAATTTTAAGTCAATGTGTAAGTGCAACTGGGTGTGAACGAAACTGGAGCACATTTGAATTTATCCATTCCAAGAAAAGGAATAGATTGGAGCATAAGAGGTTTAATGACTTAGTTTTGTTCGTTACAATTTAAAGCTTCGGAAAGGTATGTTATTTTCATTATTTTAATTATTAATTTTATATAATTTCTTATAATTTTCTAATAATTAAATGTAATTGTTTACTAGGACTCTTAGTAGCACAAGTTGTTCAAATGATCCAATTGCAATTGATAATATTGATATTTTGGCGAATTTTGTTTCAAGAACTTGATACTATGTCGTATTATATTAAGATTTTTAAAGTATGGTTGATGTAAAGTATTTCTTCTAAAACATTAATTTTATGGTATAAAATTTTTATACTTCGTTTTTCAAAATAAGTTTCTCCTTTACTTTTAATGAATTTCCTGTCTTTAAGTGGTTATTATTTATTTATTTATTTAACCTTATCGTAATATTTATTATAATATTTTTTTCATTTTATTTATTGAATTTTATTTATTTTCATATGGGCTATTTAGAACTAACTTCTATTAGTTGATGATAAAATTGCATATTATTGAAACTCCTCAAACTTCATGTTTCAGCAATATTTTTGCACTGAATTATTGTTGTTATTATTATCATTATCGACCAAGTGCATAACTAAGTTATGAAATTTAATCACTTTTTAGCGTTTGTAAAATATCCAAAATTGATTAATAATATTTTCCAAATGAATTAATTTTGAACTTCTAGTTCATTTTAATTGTTTTCTATAATCAAGAATCAATGACTCTAATTAGGGTGACAATGGAAACAAGAATAAAAAAGTGATGATTCCAATCTACATAATTACTTATCTTACATATTAAATAATTTTATTAATTAAGAAAATCATTTTACATAATTTCTTCTATATTAAATAATTCTATCAATCTACATAATAATTTTACATATTAAATAATCGAATCAATTAAGACACTCATTCCATAAGACAAGACATCGTGCATATTCTAATTATGAAGAGATGGAGCAATCCAAGGACTAATTAAAAGTCCAAGCATTGCCTCTATCTCAAAATATCCCAAGTTAGTTGGAATGTCACATTAATGAGTAGTTGATGCAAACTTTATTATCTACTTTTTGTAAATGAGATTTGGTTGGACAACACAAAATTTCTTCTTTTTGGAAAAAATGTCTACCACTTACCATCTTCTCATCAAATTTCTATTTAGGACTTCGGTTTGATCATTGTTTATGTCATTATGTCTGTAACGAATAAAGTTTAATGTCAAATCATACTTTTACCAGTTCTTCGTCAACTTTTTGGCAAATGGAATTGCACGACATAAAAAATATAATCAAATGTCTCTCGAGATGTACATAATCAACTTTGACGTGACAGGTTAGTGAGTGATCCTCTTCTTCAAGCTCCTTTGGACCACACGAAATCCTATGTTCAGATTACCGTGCTGTAGCCTATCATGTGCCAATTGCTTCATAAGTTTGAATATACAACTCTCTATCAAGAATTTTAATCCCAAATTGTGTTTGTTTATGAAAGAGAGGATAAATAATTTGTTATCCACTGTAACCAAACCTTTTCATGGGATACAAATGATACCTCAGGTATACATTGCCTTTGACCTGAAGGAGAAACATGAATTCCCATCAAAACTTAACCAGTCGATAGCTGCAGACCTTTGACTTGCCCACTAAAGCTGGAAAAGATATATGTATATGGAATGTATGTGGCATTATTTCCAGTGCAACCCATGATTTCCAAAGGTACATTATTACCTTCGGAACTAATGATTTTGGCATTTCTCAATTGATTGGTTTCATGTGTTGTTGCCTGTGTAGTAAGAGTCAGTGGGCCTTCAAAGCAGCAATTGTCCTACTGGAAGTAATTAATAAGTTGGAGATTGATAGATTGCCAACTTGCATTGTATCCATCTCCAAGCTAACTTCTGCCAGCAAGTACTTCTAGCCCTTTTTACTATTTAAGGTTAAAACTGTATTGAATCTCTTTAGATCCTAAGTTTCAATGAGACAATCAAGAAACCATAAGCAGGAGCCACTACAGTTTCTGATCAATGGTCTCCACTGATTCTACTCCACCATGACAAGGGGAGGAGCAACAAAACAGTGACTAACATAGCTATACTTGCTAGCTTGCTGAACTAGGTGGAGGAAGCATGAAAGTTGGTTTAGACTAGATAAAATTTGCTGTAGGAACATGTTTGGGGCCTATATTAGTTGGAAACCGAAACCTTGTAACACCAGTTGAGTTGTTATCAATGAGCAGTGTCTCTGCTTGCAACATTGTTAGTATGTTCACTTCTTCATGATTCAACGTGTATCTTCTTTACCATTGAGTTACTTTATTTCATAGATATATTTTCTTTGGACGAGCCCATTTAAAGTTTACGGTCCTCCCCCAGGCTAAAGAGTTTGGCCCTTTTAATCTAAGAAAACCTTGTAGCTATGAGCTTTAGCCATTGTTTGTAGCGTCCGATGACAAGTTCCCGAAAACATAGCAAGCTTGACTTCCAAGTATTATAAGATTGTTGTTTACACTAAGAAGATCAAATATTCTAAACAGACAAACAGTTGATGACAGAGGGAGAGTATATGTAACCAAGGGAAAACTGAAAACAGAAGCAGATTGAAGAATTGCTACCAGAACGTACCTAACTTGAACAAAGTCTCGGATAGTCTAACCTTTGATTGCACTGTATTACCTGTTATGATCATTGTTATCAATTCTTTAGCTTAATTGAGCCAATACCCGGTCACAATCAACATTATCGATGCAAACACAAAAATAAAATGAAAGGGGCAAACAATGTATTGCAAACAAAAAGATATACTTGTCAAAATGAGGCACAAAGTTTATTAACAATTGAACTTAAAATTCATGAAAAACTTGAAAATACTCATAGTTGCACTAGATAGCAAACTGAGAAACTAAGCGCCTGAACTCTAATCATCTATACATAACAGTTAAATCCAAATGCTTTTTCACTTGGCTGAGCAAGAGTTTCTTCTTAATATGGCGGGGGATAGGTTCCAGGATAATGCCCTGAAACAAAAGAAAGCTAGAGTTAACCACAATTCAGATTGAATATCAGCATTTAACAGCAGATGTACACAAAGCAACATGAACTCAACAGGAGGATAGTAGGGTGTACCTTGAGGAGGAGGTGGATATGGTGATGGAGGATAAGCTGAAGGTGGTGGATATGGTGAAGGGGGGTAAGCAGCTGGTTGAGGGGGATATGCAGGCAGTGGATATGCTTGATTAACTGGGTATGACGGATAAGGAGGTGGGCCACTGTAGGCTGTAGCTGGTGGTGGATAAGCGGCTGGATATACTGGTGGTGGATAAGCGGTGGGGTATGCTGGTGGCGGTGCTGAGTATGTTGAGACTTGAGGAGGATGTGTTGCTGAGTATGTTGAGATTTGAGGAGCAGACCCTATGTAAAGTGGTGCAGAAGGTATTGCAGCTTTCTGCACGAACACATTTGTAAGCCCGCAACAAACAAGAAATCTTCCTGGATACAGAAGATAATAGGATATCTAAAATTTCAGGTCATCAAAATGACTTGCCTTGGCATTAGCATAATGCATTATAAGTCGCACTTCTCCAGCAGCTCTGCAACGGGGCAAAACACTCTTAAAAAGATACTTGGGTCATCCAACTCATGGTAACATAATACATGTCTGTCTTTCCATCACTCATAAACATAAACCCTTCCCTCCTTGCAAAAAATTCTGACGCAGGGACATGGACAAAAGCATGCCACGAGAATGAAAAAGGAGGAACCAAGAAATCTCAAACATTCAATCAATGCACTTAACAAATAATAGACATTAGGCAACATTACCACAAAACAAAAATAATTAATGCTATGCCCTCGAAAATTCAAAACCTGTAAACATAAAACCACAGAAATGATGTCCTAGCAATGCCTAAAAGTTGCTCTCTTATATCCAAAAACCATGGATAAGTTCACCATTTCTTTTGTTCTTGTTAATAGAATTCAATACCATCTTTGTGAATAATACATAAGCTATTACAGCAGGATAAATACGACCTTCATTTCAATACCTCATAGCCAGAAGACGTGCACAAGGCTATCAAAAACAAACATGCAAGGATCGCGCTTGTTTGCGTATATTTAAACACAGGAACTTCAAGAAATACTGGCATTCAAAGAATTCAATCCCAAGTCAAAGTCGAAAGTAATTGCATTAACATTACCTGCCAGTTTTAGTTTGAAGTGGCCAAGTGCAATCATCAAAGCCCTCAGACAGAACTTTATGCAACGGAACCCTAAGTTCAGTAATTTCCATGAGATTAGATTAACATCAGAGTCCAGAGCATCAACATAACGAATCATCACTGCATAAAAGAGATACGAAGAATACTCACTTTCCGCTGCCAATGAAATCGTTATTAGTTAAGGTATTGCTGTTCCAAACTACAATGTTTAGCTCTCTGAGCCCTTCAATCAAGGTGAATATAAACTTCTCTTGGAATGTAGGATTCCTACCACCATCTAAACCAACCAAGCACAATAAATTAAAAAAGGGAAAATAATTTCCGTATGATTCATCAGCTACAAATCTTAACCAAACAAGAATACTAACTGAAAAAGTCAAACTCCTGAAAAGCAGAGATAAAAGGGATTTCAGTGACATTACTAAAAAGGTACCAGGAAGTCAACATAAGAAAATAGAGAACACAGATGCAAGCAAAGAAAGGAACTTTCAGGCAGGTACCTGTGCAGGTTCGCGTACGGACCTTATTGCTACCATATTCAAGGCAAACATAAGGATCTTGCCGTGAAATCCATTCTGTGTCTTTCAATTTGGTGCAGCCAACCACTGAACCCAAACACAAAACAGAAAGCAACCCACGTAAGGACCAAGCTCAAAACAAAGAAATAGATCGACAACAACCAAAAGCACTAAAATTGAACCTTCAGTCATTACCAGTGACTTCAAGAAGCTGTCCCTGAATACCAGAAACCGACATTGGATGGGAGGTGACCGACAGCTGACATGTAAAACTGGTCAAAATTACTTGTTGCATAAACGACCCACCATCTCTTTTTATATCCGGGTTCACTAAACCGAGTGGAACGAACATTAATTACATTAAATGCGTTAATGGTTTTATCCATTCCGATGTTCTTTTGTTTACTCAACTCTGGTGGTGCTTGCTGCCGTCACCTGGTTAAAAATATTACAGTACCTATAAAAGTGGAAGACTTTGACCAGTGCACGTGATAAATCTTGCAAATTTACGCTCGTATAGGCTCTTCTTCATTATTGTCTTCTTTTTGCAGTTATGGTCGGGGGAATTAATGAAAAAAAGAGAAGTTGACTTTGTGTTGCATTGACATTTGTTCAAATAACGATGAAGATGAGGTGTGTGAGATAGAATTAGAAATAGAATTGGTCCATTCTTCGTTTACTAAACAGAATACAATTGACTTTCAAGAACAATTTCCATGAAATTGAGGCAGAGCCTGATTCTATACTTAACATTGCCAACACATGCAGAAGCCTCTGACCTTGTATTGTTTCACTAGATAGCATAGCTTCATTGTTTCACAGAAATTATTGTGGAATCCATAGAAATTCCTCAAATTTTGACCCACTTGAAACACTGATAGTAAGTAAACCATCTTAAGCAATTTGATCCAAATAGATTCAACAGATCAAATTCAAGTTAATCAAGTTTCGGATACGAGCAAGTAGTGTCAAAATTCCTACTTCAAAATAACATTATGTCAATTTATGAGTCAACTCATGCCCAGCTACATCTCTGTCAGAAGTCTTAACTCCAATTTTCCGTCTAAAAACCTGTTTCAAGCTCCTTCCTTCTGCTTCCACCAATCATCTTTTAAACTCTTCACTCTTCTTTGGTTCAGGATTCATTAAAAGCAATATCGTTCCCATTTGACAAGAACTAAACCTGTGGTCCAAAGATTCAGGAAGCTCCATTTATGGACTACTAGCTCAAAAGAATGATAACATTATAAAATGTGTTAAATCAACTATTTAAAGGAATTAATAAAACGAATTCAACTAATTGGTGCAACAACTAGATTCAGCAATTTCTCAGCCCACCAGCTTCCTTTCAGCTCGAACAACAGATAAAGCCAGAAGCTGACTTTAACACTACTACTCGATATGGACTGATCAAACCATAATCACCACATCCACATGCGTGTATAACTTGCAAGCCAATTCATATATACAACTTTCTATAATGACATAAACATGCCCTTAACCTTTACTCGCTTTCATAGTCTTCATCGTCTCCAAATGTGAAGACGGATGCATCAGCAGCCATTGCTTTGAATTCACTACCTGAATTGTTAATCTCGAAGCCTGATCCAGCGCCATCACTTTTTGGTTGAGTAGAAGCCTGGGAGCCTGAGCCTCCCAAATTAATTTGCGCTGTTCCATGAGTTATACCCGGTACCTGATCTGGTTTAACAGGGGTGTCATTTGTAGTGGAGGTTTTCACTGCAGTCCCATCTTGAGAAGTTGCTTGAGCTGGCCTGTTTCTTGAAGATACAGATTCCTCTGCCTCGCTGTCTGAGAAAACGTCGTCTTTATCACTACTCGATTGGTTCTTATTCTGACTTGGAGCAGCTGCAGCTGTGGCTGTATCAGATGGGGCCTGTGCAACATTTGAACTGTCTTCTGGTTTCTTAACAGTAGTTTCGGTAGGTGAAACTGCTGGAACAGGCACGGTATAATCTACAAGAACAACTTCAACCTGAAATCCTGGCGAAGGCAGCTTTCTCTGCAGAAAATCATGTAAGTTTGTTAGGCCTACTTGAAGCATGGAGAATATAGGACATCTGACAAGAGTAAGGTTGGTAGATGAACCAGCACTTTCACCATGATTAATAAGTAAGAAAGAAAACAGGAGTTTGTGTTAAGTGAGAATTAGATGACCTTGTCAAACCCGTCAATGTCACCAGTATTCAAGATTTTTCTATTTTCCATCATTGTTGTGTTCAACCAACTGAAATTACAAAGGAAGTACTAAGTTAAGTAATTCATATTCTGTTCATGAACATAGCAGTATATTCTTTTAAAAGATCAAATACAGACAAGTAAAAATCTCCTTGGCGATCATGAAAATGGACTTTAAAGTCTCCAGCCACTTCTGTTAGACCAGGCTCCCCTGGCAAAGCAAAGACCATAACTCCTTTCTTAGGTGCCGTAAACCAGTAATCTTCAGGCTGCAAAAGAAACAAGAATTGTCATACTGGAAAAGAGTTAAATCCACATAAAAAGCCACGATTAGCCAATGGTCCATAAAAGAGAAGACATTAGATTATCCGGTGGTCCATAAAAGAGAAGACATTCTTAATAGAGCTTTCCAGAGACTCCTGGCATGACGGCAATTGTTTCATGAAACTGAAAGTAACCTACCGACAAATCCTTGGTTCTGGGATGCTTTTTGGTGGAGAAGAGCACACCTGTATGTAAAGAAAGCATTGAAGAGATAAACAAGAATTTGAATAACTCATACTTGATAAATTGATATTTATCTAACGTATAAAGTAGTGTGAATTTTAACTGCCACTCATCATTTGTATCTCTATCAGTGTCCACTCATCTTGTTTCACATTTTGAAATAGAAAGAAAAAGAGAAAAGGAAGAGGAGAAAGAAATGGGGCAGAGCAGTAAAAACCCATCCTGAACATATGTAGCTTAGTTTTTCTATCAAGCACAGACATCAATGGGATTTACACATTTTCCAGAACAATAAAGATGTGGAAGGAAACGCATTATGCCACAAATATGTTTGATTTGCCATCAAAGAGAACAGATCAAGCCAAAAACTGAAGCTCAAAGGCATACGAAGGAAGACAAAGGAAGGTATAAAGCATTTCTATCTGTTCATGAGATGCAAAAAAGAACAAATATACCAACTTAATTGCAATGGTTGAATTAGCAATGCAGAATTAGCGAAGAAAAAAAAAAGGAATCTTTATTCATAATGGCACACCCACCGTTGTGATCTGAGATAGTTATGGAAGGCCTGATCCAATAAGGGCATCTATGGAGTCGAAATCCTCTAAGCATGCACCTGCAGAAAGCGTCAACTTCGTAACTGAAGAAACTAATAATACTTCTGAGAAATGCAAAGCAACAAGCATACCTACGCCCAGGTTGGTTTTCACCATTGAAGTATGTCAAGATGCGCTCAAAATATTTTACATATCTCTACAAAGAAATAACAACAGAATGGTACCTATCAGATATGATGAAAAGAAGGCTCAGCAAAGAGATTAAATGTGTATTTTCCTTAGAAAAGAAAAAAGGTAATGGCTCACTTACAATTTGGCTTGGCAAAACAAGCCCTTTCCCATCAATGCATCTTTTCTGGTTGTAGTAATCCATTGACTCTTCAGCTGTGGGAAAGAACTGCATACAAAAGGTTAATTAACAACATAAACTATTTGGTAATATTAACAGAACACTGACTAATGTACAAATTACATCATAAGTAATAGAATATATATATCACAGCATATAATCTCAAACCAGCTGAGATTGCATCCGGGATTGTTCTATGTTTCTCATTCTGCTGCATTTAAAACAAACTACATGTATTTTTCCACAACAATTTGATAAATGTCAAATCAAAGTACAATTCAACTGGAAAAGAGTTCCATATTTTACCTTTAAGTATAGAAGAAGGCTAGAAATCATCAATCCTGTCCTTGCCATTCCAGCCTTACAGTGCACAACCACAACATTCTCAATGTCTTCCTTCAACCAGGAGTAAGCACTTTGACAGAATGAAATTATCAGTTGAATCGGGGGGCAGTTATGATCATCAAATGGAAAACTAGCCACCTAACAAACAATTTCATGTGACAGACATAAGAAGCTATCAATAAAATTATTGCCAATAGAAATCTTTAAAGCATTCAAGTATCAAAAAGAGGGAAAATAAAAGAAAGAAAATACATTATACAACACAACAAATAGGACAGACCAAATTTGAGCTGAAATACAATAATCCTCAAATCTACTTTATTGATGCAAACAATGATATGTATGCTTTACTACTGCATCAGATATTAAAAAACAGTACCACACCTTTCCTTCGAACAAGGATGCATCATATAGCCTTTCAGAACAAAGGTTGTAAACTTTGTACTTGCCCTGCACATAGAAAGTCGACCAAAGGTCAAAGATTAGGATAAAACAACGTTAGAATTCCAAAAACGCCATTGTTAGGTGTGAAAGGAGAATGAAAGAAACTCGACATACTTATCAACAACAAGATGAGCACACCAGCAATTCATATCTCACATTGCATATATATGCAGTCAAATCATTGATTAGGAAAACTACAAGGTCTAATTACAAGTATAAGAATCTAGGCGGTTTCTATAACCCAACACCAGTACCCATTATTAAGCTGAAGATGGTACAGATCATACCCACAAACGAATAGAACTATGACCCTCTTGCACGCCGAACAAAAGAACTTGTAGAGGTTACAGAAGACATAAGAAATGAACAAAGAGTAAATAATGAAAAAAAATCATTTTTTTATATGCATTTACCTTGTGATGGGTTTCAAAAAAATTAATCACTTCTTCCATTTGGTTTCTGTAGAAACCCTGCATCACAAAGCTAGTAGTTCATTATTGATCACTAGAAGAATCAAGTTTGATTATTAACTACAAATTAGCATGCCTACCTCAACATATCCAAAGAACCCAGAACTCATATCACCAGCAGGGAATCCCATGGCTATTATGTTCTCTGTGATATATGTCATATCCAAATCAAATGCTCCTTCCTGGATACAAAGGGCAGAATGAAGATTAAATACATGAAAAAAAATTAGTTGAAACAAAATCTCTGTTTAGACATTTATTATCAAGATATTAGCAAGAATCAGTATCACGATTCAAATCCTCAAACAATGTATTGCACAAGAAGGAAAGTTCTACTAGCTGTAGAAACCCAGCCTATTTCCAATGCAAGAGTTGACCCATTTTCTTAGGAAACAACTCTGTAATACTAATGACACGGTGTCTAGAAAGAGGATTATAGACCAAACAATAAAACTGCAAAAAAGACCTCTCACCTCCTCCTCTCATCACTATAAAACATGAAAACATTAGGAAAGGAAATATCAAACTAAATCAACGTGAGAAGTGAGAGAACCAATAAGAATGGCAATAAATGATCATTCATTTGAGATCAAAACGAATTACAGGCAATGTAATCCACCTGATATCTTCGCTTATTTTGAGAGACAGCATGCCGTGCCTTGACCTGTACTGCTTTGACTGCATTCTTTGATGTGTCAACTAGCCCCTTCGTAATGGTCCCAAATAAACCAGATCGTGAAGTCCCTTCAAGACTTTCGTCTGAAGGAGGCGATTTAGGGTGCAGATTCAGTCCAAGTCCGCTAGTGAAACGTGAAAACGTCGATTTTCCAGGACTCCCTGTTGGTGACGCATCTTGAGTCGAAGATAAAGGCTGAGGGATCTTCAAATTTTTGGCCCATGATGCTATACCAGCAGCAGACAGCTTCGAGGGAGCTTCTTGGGCAGAATTATCCGGTACAGGATTGACAGCAGCAGGAATTCTAGCATTAGGTCTAACAGATGGAGCTGATGAATCAACGGATACTGAATCCATTTTGTCTCAAGGATCTGGCATATACAGAAACTTACAGAGCCAACAAAGACCACTGCAACGACCGACTGCAATAAGAACACAAACATAAACATAAACATAAACATAAACATAGGAGCATCAAAACACAAAAGGGCAACAAATTCCCCAATGCCCCACTTCGAAAACAACAGAAAAGTAAATTTGTGTGATCGATTTTAGCTGCATCAACTCCATTTCAACAAATAGCCTCTTTTCAAATCCTGAGCTTTCAAGCTAATTAATCGCAAACATGATCATTTTTTCCACTTTCTAGTAACAAAACTACTCCGAAGACCAAAACCATACAGAGAAGGCCCCACCACTTGCACACAAATCCCACATGCAATACCACAGATTCAGATTGCTTTTTTTTATATAAAGCAAAAGCATCAAAACCCAATTGAAATTGGTCGAAACAGAGACAGCAAAGACATTAGTGAAAGAAAAATAATTAGGGATCTAGGGTTAGGGCTACACCTGATTGAGCTGTGATTCGACAAAGAAGGGATTACTGGAACTGAAATTCGGGGAAATTTAGGAAGAGATCAGACGGAAGGAGAATGAGATAATTGTTGGTACTTGGTACTATCAGTTACAAGGATGGCATATTTGTCATTTCACGTGCTTTTCTGGTCATCCGAACTGGTACAAGCAAAGTGGTATAAGCAAACGGGATAGATCCAACGGTGTAAAAAGGATGGGCTACCGTTTAAGAAAATACTAAATGATCATACCATAAATTTAGAAAAGCATATACATACTAAATGCCACTTTTCTCCTAATTTTAACCCAAAAGACGACAGAGGGACACATAGTTAATTTATATCCGACACAAAGAATATTATGTTATTGTCTCAAAATGACAATTTTATAATATCCGTGGAAAAAAGATCTTATCTTTATTGACCATTCCTACTTTTCACATTTTCTTCTTACACATTTAGATAAAAGAGGCTTAATTTTCTTGTATTTAATTAATTTTTTAAAATAATTTGATATTATAAAAATTATATATTTATAATTTTATAACTCGTGAAATATTTTACTGATACGCCTTATCAGAGTTATATTATGAGTTTTCATACAAGTGATTTATAAACCTTATTCGATAAGAAATCAGATTTTGAAATATAACATTTTTAACTTAGGTTCCCAGTGGGAACATATTTACTGTTCTCAAAATATTATGTTACTGTAGCTGAATAAATCTAAACCATTCATTACAATTTCCAAAGGATTATATTAATGTGTCTAAATAAATCATAGTTATTTTTTACCATCCGATTCATAATAAGAATTGTTTTAGATACATTTTAATTATTTAAAATAAGTGTCCATTCTTGACTTTGTATATATGTTTATAATTTTCTTCCAAAATTAACCTTTATTTTTTTCTCATTTTAATTATATGATCATAATTTAAGCAATTTCTTTCACAATTTTATTTAAGATCTTTGATTATCGAGATAATTTTATGGGAGTATTAATAAAGGATATCTATAATTTTATTACCTTTCTTAATAATTGTATATATTTTTTAAAACGATTCTTATTATGAATCGTAGGAAGTATAATAAATTAGATAATCAAAGGTGTACTTATTTAGGGATAATAGAAAAAAATATGCATAAAATCAAAACTTATATTTAGTATCAACAAAATTGATATTTTCATTATCCCGTTTTCAGTAATACTTCATTCTTTTGATAATTTTAAAAATAAAATTTATCATTAATTATACTTTAATAAAAAAATTATTATTGACTATAATCTATTTTTATTCTTTATCATATTCATTCTGATTTTGCGGATACTAAAGATCTTATATCATATTTTGGATAAGCATGTACAGTATCTTGATGACCACAGATGAGTTTCTGATTAGATTATCGATAGAGAAATGGCAGTGCGTCATTGCAGAAAAAGGCGTCAGCGACCATGCTGCTCATAAATTGCCTTCAATTGGATATAAGGTAATAACAGTGACAGAACCACAATAGTAAACAATCACCTCCATTATTTCTATTTTTCAGTTTTAGTTTTTTAATTTTGTTGACATTATTTTACAGTCGCTTAGTTTTATTTCTATAATTATATTTTTAATTATACTTTTCAGTTAATTTTTTATTTTAATAAAATAAAAATTATTTAGTTATTAAAAGATAAATTTTTTTATAAATTGAATAATTAATTAAATTTATTTTAATATCTGATATCATATTCAATAAAATATTATATTTTATTAAAATAAATATTTAATAACTAAATTATATTTTATTAACACATTTTTTTTATTTATTAAAGAAAATTTTATTTAAATATATATTGACGATATTTTAAATTTAAATCATATTATTAAATTAAATTAATAAACACATGATTTTTTGTAACAATGAGGCTGATGATCATTTGTCTTTCCGTTTTCTCTATAGGGGTGCAAGTTTTGTCATGCCGCTGTGCATGTTTTCGTATTGCTAATCAGCTCTCTTTGTTTCTCTCTTTGTTTTCTTTGGGCTCGTTTTTTTTTTCAGGTTTTGTCATGGAGCCTGACTTTCAACGTTTATTTATTCGTGAGAAAGAAGATGCAGAACTGGTGATAAAGGCTTCTGAGGTAGAAGGAAGTCTCCTCGATTATTCCCTGTGTTTGCTAGGTCGATTTCTGGGAGAAAGGAATATAAACTTCGACGCCATGGAGAGGACTCTTCTCAATCTATGGCGTCCCATAAAAGGCTGCTCTATTAAACCTTTTGAAGGGGAAAGGCTTTATCTGATCCAATTTTTTCACCCTGTTGATCTTCGAAAAATGGTGGCAGGAGGGCCATGGAGTTTTAACAATTGCATCCTTTTGGTCCACCAGATGAGTGAGGGTGAGAACCCAGAAGATGTGGATTTTCGATTTACAGATTTTTGGATTAGAGTTCATAATCTTCCCCTTGGTTTTGTTTGGAATCCTTGGCGATCACTTTGGGCAATATCATGGCGATCACTTTTGTCAATTACATGCGTATTCGAGTTAGATTAAACATCACTAAACCACTGATGAGAACTAAGAAGATCCGCAAGGAGGGGGTGATTTCTTTTATGTCTCATTTAGTTACGAAAGGATTTCTTTAATCTACTATCTGTGTGGTATCATTGGGCATAGTGAATCTAGCTGTGTAAAACTCACTGAATTGCCGGAAGATGAGATCAAAAGAGAGTGGTCGGAGGAAATCAGATCAAAATTTCGAGCTCAGAATAAAATCCAACCAAATCAAGTGGAGAAGAGATCCCGCTTATCCCGCGACATTTGAGGGCAGGTCCTACAATCACGGGCTTTCATATTTGGGAACAGACAAATCAAAGAGATCTAGAGTCATTAATACGTATGGCTCTTTTTCCAGGCAATTTAAATTTGCATCAGCGGCTGACATTCCTAAAACAGAAACTAACGTTTCTGACCCGGAACCTTCTGGTACTGTTCCGAAGTTAGCAGCTGCTTTAAAGGATAAGGAAAATAGCGGTATGATGATTGATGAAATTAAAAAGCAACCCCGGGATGTTGAGATGAAAGGCAGTGGACATTCATCTTCTTCGAATTCTTTTTTTTTGTCATAATCTTCTTCGAATTCAACCTCTATTTCTACTGAGTTTTCAACGGTTGGTCTTATTCATGAGACCCGCCGATCGCCATGAATTGCATAGCTTGGAACTGCCGTGGTTTGGGCAACCTGCGTGCAATAATTGCTTTGAAAGATGTTGTTAGAATTAGTAAGCCTTCTTTGATTTTTCTTAGTGAAACTCTAGTTACGTCTAGTAGGATGGAGGAGATTCGTATTTTGCTAAACTTTGATTGTTGTTTTTGTGTTGACCGGATTGGTCGTAGTGGAGGTCTTGCTCTTCTTTGGAATAATAGTTCAAATGCTTCTGTTTTGGGTTATTCGAGTAACCATATTGATATGGAGATTGTTTAAGCTAACCATTTTAAATGGAGATTCACAGGTTTTTACGGTTTTCCTGATGCTCATAGAAAATGAAGTAGCTGGGAACTACTCAGAGCTCTTAATCGCCGATTCCAATTACCTTGGGTCTGTATGGGAGATTTCAATAACCTCCTCTCAGTAAATGATAAGTACGGTGGACGAGATTATCTTGTTTCGCTCATGGATGGGTTTTGTTCGTGTATTGAGGATTGT
This sequence comes from Erythroxylum novogranatense, assembly GCA_029891385.1. Lineage (NCBI taxonomy): Eukaryota > Viridiplantae > Streptophyta > Magnoliopsida > Malpighiales > Erythroxylaceae > Erythroxylum > Erythroxylum novogranatense. The sequence goes on from CM057227.1 coordinate 104,797,042, forward strand.
CGCCTTATTGATGTTCCTCTTGTGGGTTTTGGGTACACCTGGGAACGAGGTCGTGGGTCGGGATCACTGGTCATGGAGCGGCCAGACAGGGCCTTTGTTTATGCTGACTAGATTGACTTCTTTTCTTTTCATAAACTGTACAATTTGGTTAGCCCTTATTCGAATCATAGTCCCATTAAGTTATTTGTTAGCTCTAGTTTTCCTGTTAAAAAAATCAGCATATTCAAATTTGAAAACAAATGGTTGCTTGAAAATGACTTTATGGAGGTTGTGTCTTATGCTTGGTCACGGGGTCTGAATATGGGCCTTTTAGATAGAATCTCTACTTGTAGTGGGGCTCTTATTGATTGGCAGAAATCAAAAGATCATAATTTTACACATAGGATTGAGAAGTTAAAGAAGCGTATTGATGTTGTTCGTAAATCACAGGCTGATGATGTGTTACTTTTGCATCTAAAAAATGAACTCTCAAATTTACTTGCGCAAGAGACTATTTATTGAAATAGAGATCAAAAATTTTCTTGCTAAAATATGGGGAAGCAAATTCAAAGTTTTTCATGCTCATGCCTCTAGAAGAAAGAGAACTAATTATATTGATTTTCTGGAGGATGCTCAGGGTAATGTTGTCGCGGATGTTGACCTTATGTGCCCTATTGTTCTGCATTATTTTAATGACCTTTTTGCAGCTCCTCTAGAAGCTCCGAATATCGAAGAATTTGGCTGTATTCACCGGGTGGTGACAGATATTGATAATTATACTCTTTTAGCCCCTTTCACAATGGAAGAGTTCAAGAAAACGATTTTTGAAATGCATCCTGACAAAGCGCCTGATCCTGATGGTATGAATCCGACTTTCTTTCAGAAATGTTGGAATACTGTAGGTGTTGATATTTTCTCTCATAGTTGTTCCTGGCTTGATAATTGTGAGTTCCCTGCCTCATTAAATAATACTACTATTGTCTTAATTCCAAAAAAAGACAAGCCTAGTAGTATGAAAGATTTGCGGCCTATTGCCCTTTGTAATGTGATCTATAAAATTATAGCCAAGGTTCTAGCAAATATACTCAAAACTATTCTTCCTAGGCTTATCTCTCCTATGCAGTCAGCGTTTGTTCCTGGTAGACTAATTTCTGACAACATCATGGTTGCGTTTGAGATCATTCATTACATGAAGAACAAAGGGCGTGACTCACTGGGTAATGTTGCTTTTAAGATTGATATAAGCAAAGCATACGACAGAGTTGATTGGAGGTATTTTGAGTTTATTATGCTAAAGCTGGGTTTCGATGTTAAATGGGTCAGATGGATTATGTTGTGTGTTACCACAGTTACTTATTCAGTGGCGTTGAATGACAAACTGTGGGTCCTATTATTCCCAATCGAGGACTTAGACAGGGTGATCCTCTTAGTCCTTATCTCTTCATTTTATGTGCTGAAGGTCTCTCTGCCCTCTTACGGAAGGCTAAATCAAGAGGAGACATCCATGGTATTAGTATTTGCAGTGGGGCTCCTTCAGTTTCTCACTTGTTTTTTGCTGCTGACAGCTTCTTTTTCTTTAATGCTTCCTCAAATGAATGCAGACACATCAAGCGAATCCTCTCCATTTATGAGAAAGCTTCGGGCCAAGCTATTAACTTTCAAAAATTTGGCGTCATGTTTAGCTCCAATATGAAACTTGATGTTAAGTAGGAAGCGATTTCGATTTTGGGGGTTTCTAATTGCTAGATCTCGTTTCCGGAACCAACCTCGGAACAAAATACCATCATACTTGAGCGTGGTTCCTTGTAATCTTTTCTTACTCTGATACCAAACATGATGAGCCCCGTTTTCGGAGTCCAACCCTTGAACCATACACGTTGGCATAATCCAAAGAAATCATAAAGCTTAAAGTCTCATACCATTTCTATGTTCCTTTTTTCATAACACATCTCACTTATATATATATATATATATATGTAACAACAATTCACTATCAAAAATATTCATATCAAATCCATAACTTCCTCAAGTATACCGAATTTCCACTCAACCTGATCCATATACGCAATGCATACTTCCACTCAACATCATCCATACATAATGCATTAACATCAAAAGAATATAATTTTACATGCTCTAATGGCATTCCAAGCTACAGTACAATATCAATATCGAAATCCGAATATACAAAATACGTAACTCCCAAAATTCTCAACAATAATCTAACTTAAAAACAATACAATATGTACACATACAAACAAAAACCTTCACTTCCCTTCACCCGATCTTCTTCTCATCACCTGTGGATGAGAATGAAGGGGGTGAGCTTATAGCTCGTGGGTAACATGTTTATAACGAAGAATAAGCAAAACCGTTGAAGTGTTCATTTTTCATATAAAAATCATAATGAATTCATAAAACGCTTTATTCCCAAATTCTCAGTCAAATTCGAAAATTTGAATTCAAAACTCATAGTTAAAAATGTCATCACATCAACACAGCATATCCATTTAACCATCAATCCAAAACACTCAATTTATGCAACATACTTGACAATTTAAAGATGCAATGCACAAACAAATGGCTCGAGAGTTTCGTGGAACAAAACGGATAAACCGAAGTTTATACCGTGAACAAAACGAGTCCGATTTTTTAGGATCTCGTGGCCTCAAGCAGGCAGCCGAGAGAAGGCTATATGTCGACGTGCACGTGACTAACGAAACGTTCATCTCTTGCTCAAACAAAGCACATATTCATTTCATGCTCAAATCATTTTATCAAATGCTTTCATGCTTTTCATGCTCTTTTCTTTCTTTTTCGAAGATACAAAATACCATGAATTTTCCAAGGCATAACATAAAATGTTTCAATGCATTCCTATCTTTATTTTGAAATTCATCAACAAAGTTCATATACCGAAATATGTAGCAATTTTGCAAATCATTCAAAAGAAACAAAAACAATATTTATGAAGTAATTGAAATCATTCTTGCTTTGGAAGAAAACTTTATTGGCTCATTTCTAAATTATAAACATGAAACTCACCTGAATTCCTTGCTTGGATACATGCTTAAAAGATGCCTCTCCTCTTAATCCTCTTGCCTTCATTGATTCCCTTTATCAAATGCAAAATTTCCATTCAATAGGAATACAATTTGAGGATCCATATATTGCATATTCACTAAGATAAATTCTAAAAACTCAAACTCTTCCAAAAGTCCAAACATTCGGGTCAATTTTTCATGATTACTATGATCAAGTAAATGACAAAATCTGGTAATATTCTCTTCTAGAAAAATCTTCCCCATTTTCTTAAATTTCCAATGACTTTAAAATCATTCAATTTGTTTCAAAAATCCAAAAGTTATACTCCAAACATATTGGGACTATCCTTATGTTGAAACAAGAATCTATACTCAACTTCCATCCAAAATTTGAGATCTTTAAAGACTGATTCAAAACTTTCTTTCTTCATAAAACTTGTAGAACGTTGTCTCTATTTTACAACGAATCAAAAATCACTTCATTTGGATATCTACATTAAAAGTTATGTCCAAAATACCAAAATATATATGTGCAGGAAAACAGAAGCTCGCCACGGCGAGGGCGCTCGCACACGCCTCGTCGTGGGCGCATACGCCCGCCACGACGTGCGAGACCAGAAGCCTCCTGAAACTGATTTTCGACATTTTCTATCTTCATACTTCCCATATTTCACAAATAACTCATCTTAACCCTAAATCATCATTTCTACTTCATTTCTAAACTCATTTCAACACAAAAATCATTCACAAACACAACAAAATCATTAATTTCAACAACAACTCAAACATTCACTTCATTTCACTTCTAACCATCACTAAATAAGGTTCATTCATCAAATCAAAAGAGGTTAATGCTTATACTTACTTGATTTGGCTTCAAAATCTTCAAACTCTCGAGGATCTCCAAACCCTAATCTTTCTCTTCTTCTCTTCTCTTCCACGATTCCTCTTCTTTCCTCTTTCACAATTCTTCTTCTTCTAGTTTCTACTCTTAATAAGTGTGAAATGCCCAATTTGCCCTTCCATTAAACCTTATAGTCTTATATGCTTAAGTGACTTGCCTAAAATGCCCTTATACATTCTTACCACTTTTAATACAACCAAACCATATAATAAATTCTACTAACATTTACATAATAAGTAGCTCCAAAACTTTTTCCATCAAACCTCATAATTTATTTAAATCATGCTTTATTTAACAAGAAAAATTCGGGGGCCAACATTAATCCTATGGATCATGGTAGGTATTTGGGTCTTTCGTCCTTAATTAGGAAAAACAAAAAACAAGTGTTTGCTTTCTTGAAGGATCATCTTCGTAAACGTATCCATAGCTGGAGTAATCGACTGCTCTCCAATCCGGGTAAAGAGATCGTCCTCAAAACTATTGCTCAAGCTCTTCCCACTTTCTGTATGAGTGTCTTCCTCCTCCCAAAAGATATATGTGATGATTTACACAAAATGATGAATGCTTTTTGGTGGTGGGTTCTTCACCAGGTAACCTTTCTAAAATTCATTGGGCAAAATGGGGAGACTTTGTGTTCCTAAGAAATTAGGAGGTATGGGTTTCTGCGATTTATATTGCTTTAATCTTGCTATGCTATGTAAACAGAGTTGGCGATTCTTAACTCACCCGAATTCACTGCCAAGTAAGTTATTTAAAGCAAAGTATTTTCCAGATTGCAATTTCCTTAATGCCACAGAAGGTCGAAACCCTAGCTTAATCTGGAAGAGTATCTTTTCGACAAGGCATGTACTAGGGAAAGGAGCTCGGTGGCGAGTGAGTAATGGGGAGTCCATCTTTGTTTTCAAGGACCCATGGTGTAGGAAAATCCCGGTGTGAGCATCACATGCCCACGGTGCGGAAAACAAAAATTTTTATTCCGGGACCTTATCGAAAGCCAGGATCCATGTGACTATATAACGAAGTCAAACCAAAACGACCAAAGGAGACCGTCTCTAACGGTATCCACGTAGAGATCGGAAAACCTAACCGGGACAAACCCTTTGACCCGGGAATAGCTAGAACAAAGTAAAGACTGCTAGATCTTACCTTTGTTCTTGGAGAGCTTGAATCAACGATGGAAGAAGGAAGAGAAGAAGCTTGAAGGATGAGATGAAAATGATGCTCGTATGCTTTTGGAAGGAAACTCTTTCCTATATTTTCAAAAGCCAACGATGTCTCTACTTATCAAGCCATTTTTTAAGCCTTTTATGTCTTTAACACTTTAAAGACACAATAAATGCCAATGGTGAGTCATGCACCCACGTTGGCTTCTTATATATATATATATATATAAAGTTAAAAGATGATAAGCTTTTCATCTCCTTCCTCCACGCTTCACACACACACACACACACACACACACACACATATATATATATATATATATATATATATATATATATATATTAATGAATTCTTTAATTAATTAATTATATATATATATAAATAAATTTGAAGTGGTCCATCACACTGGAATTCGGTCCCACCGCCTACTAGGTCTGATATGAGAAAACCTCCGGAAACGTTTTTCAAGAATATTGATGTCGCGATCTCATCGGGACATATCTCGATCTCATCGGGATCCATTTAATCCGATTGCTCTCCATTTATTGGAACTCATTCAAAACTATTTTTACGAGTTCTCCGAGACACTCTTATCGTGTGACCCATTAGGTTCCGGTTATGTTGGCCACTTAGATTAACGCTTACTCTAAGCAAGTCATGAGCGTATCTAGCAACACATCATGACCTCCAATTGACCGGAAAGTAATTGGTTTGACGAATGAATATATATTCACCATGGACCATATCACGAACCTTTCCATAGATAATTATCGTGCAATTCATCCTTTCACCATGCTATACCCCACTTGGTTATGAGTATGGGCAAAGTGTCAACTCTTACTAGACTGACTACGTCAAATCTAGTCCAAGTGATTTCAGTTCTTGTCCTGGGACTCATTACTTAATACTTAATATGTCAATGAAGACACTCTTCATGACATATGTACTCGATCGAGATTTCAAGTAATGACCACGACGAGAGGCCATGGGTATCATCTTCGCTATCACGAAGTGGTGAATTCTCTATTGGCTACTCAATTACCTTCGAATACCTCAAGCTGTACTCCAAGCACCACCCTATGAGCGACCTACGAAGGCAACGAGGAATGGAGTCAAAGTCGAATCAAGATTCAAAATATCCTCGAGTACCTCAAGTCAAGGATACTTGCACCATTCTTATGATGAGATTATCAGCGACATTAGAATAGTACATCCATGTGATGATCTCATAGCGAGTCAACCAATGTACTTACTACCTCTAGTAAGCATCCACATCTCAACCCTAAATATCTCATATGTATAGTTTCGAGATCCACTTGCTGATCAAATCAAGGAGCTTGAGATGTGCTAGTCTATCCGGATTCTGGATGTCCATCTCGATGAGTCCTATGACTAGGGATAATTTAGATCTTGACATAATTGCACATGATATGAATCTCGAGAGTATGATCACATCATAATTTCCTTCATGCTATGTCATATATCATGGACTTCATTAATTTGCTTATTGATCAATATCGGTTCATAAATAATGAACAACAGCGTAATGAAAAAATGCCTTTCTTTATTTATTCATAAAACTGCATACACAAATTTGTACAAAATGCGCTAAAAGCGATTGCCTTGTGGCACTACTCTAATAATCTCCCACTGACCTAAAGCCAATCGCCTTGATATCTAATACCATAAAGTACATGAGAATCAAAACTCTTATGTGACAATGGCTTTGTCAACGGATCGACAATATTCGCTATGTGGGAATTCTCTCTTTCGCACATCACCTCGACCAATGATCTCCCGATCGGTGATATCTGCTGAGTACGTGTTTGGATCGTTGATGAGACCTTGGTTCCTTCGCTGCTATAATAGCCCCATTGTTGTCACAATACAATCAGTATGGGCCCATCATCGCTAGGAACCACACCAAGTTCGATAATGAACTTCTTGATCCAAATCGCTTTCTTTGCTTACAAGCGGCAATGTACTCTACCTCGGTCGTTGAATCGTGATCGTCTCTTGTTTGGAACTCTTCCAACCGATCGCCTCATTGCTCAGTGTGAATATGTAACTTTGATTGGGATTTGGAATCATCCTTATCAGTTGAAAACGGCATCTGTATACCCGCTCACTTTGAGATCTCCATCTCCATATATCGAAAACATCCTTAGTCCTTCGCAAGTACTTGAGGATATTCTTGGCAGCCACCCAGTGACCCTCACCAGGATCCGATTGGTATCTGCTCGTAACACTTAAAGCATATGATACATCGGGTCTCGTACATAGCATTGCGTACATGATAGATCCAACCGCAGATGCATACGGGATCATATTCATGCGCATCCTCTCATCTTGTGTCTTAGGACACATAGATTTCGAGAGTGTTATCCCATGAGTCACGGGAAGGTACCCTCTCTTGGATTGCTCCATGCTAAACCTCTTTAGCATCTTGTCTATGTACGTTGATTGTGAAAAACCAAGCAATCTTTTTGATCTATCTCTATAGATCCTTATCCCAAGGATATAAGTTGCTTCACCAAGTGTCCGCTATGGAAAATTATTTGGACAACCAAATCTTGACGGATTGTAGCATCGAGACATCGTTTCCTAGTAATAATATGTCATCTACATATAGCACAAGGAATCGATTGCGATCCCATTAACCTTCTTATACACACGGTATTCATCCGAATTTTGTGAGAAACCAAACTCTTTGATTACCTCATCAAACGGATATTCCAACTCTGGATGCTTGCTTGATCCATAAATGGATTTCAAGCTTGCATACCATTTCGCCATCATAGAGGTGAAGCCCTCGGGTTGTGTCATATACACATCCTCGCCTAGATTTCCATTTAGGAAAGCGTCTTCACATCCATTTGTCATATCTCATAATCATAATGAGTGGCAATGGCTAGGAGTATCCTAATGGATTTAAGCATTGCTCTTTGGGTGAAAGTCTCGTCGTAGTCAACTCCTTGTCTTTGTGAAAACCTTTAGCCACAAGCCTTGCTTTATAGGTAATTACATTACCATAAAACCCATTTGCACCTATGGGTTTGATTCCTTGAGTGCCTCAACCAAAGTCCATACTTGGTTTTCATACATGGAATCCATTTAAACTTCATGGCTTAAGCCATTTTGAGACTCGAACTCTCCGTAACCTCTTCATAGGTAGTAGGCTCATCATCTTACATGAGCAATACTTTATTCTGTTCATTCACGAGAAATCCATATCTCTCGGGAGCAGGCGTATCCTACGTGACCTACAATTTAGTGTGTTGTAGAAGGTTGAACTGTTACTTCATCTGTATGAGTCACAGTTTGAGTTCGAGCGATTGATCTGCGTCGTTGCAAGATCTTGAACTTCTTGAGTTCTATTTTGTAACATCCATCTCGATGGGAAGGGTATTTAGTACATTAGGACGGGACGGGTTAGGAGTATTAAATTATAACTCGGCATGAACATATGTCATCGACCTCTATAAATGGTGAGTTTTGCACGGGCATATAGTCATACATGCATTCATGATATTTCCTACCTAAGTGTCTAATTGTGATCTTTTTGAAATTGGTGTGATAATGAGATTTGGAAAAATTATTTGGAGTCGCCATAGAGTGTTTTACATTTTAGGGATTTATGGAATTTTCTGGAATTATCCGGAGAAAAGTCCCAGACCGGCAAAATCGCCGGTACATGGCCTAAAAGTGTTTTTGTAGTGAAAGTGTGGTTTTCGTGTTTAAAAAAATTATTGGGAGTGGACTGTCTTATGTTTTACAATTTTGGGCAATTTAGGTAATTTTCAAAAAAATGATTCGGGGAAATTCCGGACCGAAAAAAAATCGCCAATTGGCGAACCGATCGATTTTCGGTAGCGAAAATTGCTACCCAATGGCACTGTAATATTGGGGATATTATTAGGGTCATTTGAGTTGATTGGGGTTAGTTTTTGATCTGGATTAAAGAATGAATAAGTTGACTTTTCTTTAAAAAGCTTTGACCAATCACATTTGGCCACCAAAAAGCTTCATTTAATGCTCCACTTTGTTCCTATCGTTTTGCCTAATAAATTACATGAAAAGAGTGAGTTTCTTATTGTAAAAACTCATAACCGAAACTTCCTCCTCCTCCATGTTTCGTTGGTCTTGTTCTTTCTCCATAAGATCAACTTGAACTTTGACATTATGATGATTGTGCTGGTCGAAGGTGGGGAGGTAAAGTAGGGGTTGGTGTTTTTGTTTGAAGATTTGGGAAACTTAAAGCTTGAAGCTTGGAGAAGAGTTAGAGTATCATTTGGAAAAGCTTGAATTAGGTAAGTTGTTGTTAAGCTTTAGTAATGATTTGATTTATGGGTTAAATGACATGGTAGTTAGAAGCATCAAATGGGAATTTTGGTATTATTATTAAGCTTATTGATGCTTTACCTTGATAAGAATTATAGTGTAAATTGATGGGTATAAATGTATGGTGTGTTAGGATAATGAATGGTTATGGTTGTAACTTGGTTTAGCTTTGAATTTGGTTGGTAGATGATGACTAATTTTGCAAATAAAGTGAGAGTTTAGTGCTGCCAATTTTTTTTGTATTAGCCCTAGTACAAGTATGAATGGTATAAGAACTGATTGGTGTTTCTTTGGATGTTTAATGATGTGTTAAAGGCATTGGAAATGATAGAAACAAAGGTTGGACCAAATCTGGAAAATTAGGGTTTTTGATTGATTGTACTGTTTTATGCATAACTCATTGTATAGAAATGCAAATGAGGTGAGGTTTGTGGCCTCTTAAACTTTGGGATGTTAGCTACATTTTTGTGTGAAATAGGTATTGTCAAATTGTAACTCTAATAGGTTGAAATTTGGCATGGAAAGTTACTGTTTTATTGCCTATGAACAGTAACCGAAACCATACCCTATGAGCTTTGCTGATTTTTCTAAATTAATTGGTAGGGAACTAGGAAAAATGGTCTTCATGGAAGTTGAGGCATATGGAGTTAGCTTTCCATTGCCACTGATCTTGCTAATTTTCGAGTTGTATATTGGGAGATATGAACTGATTCCTATGGACTGGTTTTGGGCATGTTGATGAAACCTAGCTTAAGTGTCTGACTTGTGAGTATTCTGCTTGGAAGCAATTTTAGCCATTTTTATGGACTGAATTGGTGTGAGTGATCTTCTGCAAAGTTGAAGAGGAAGAAATTATCTTGAAAATGAGATATGGCATATAATTTTTAGAGGTCAGAGTTGGGAGTTATGATTTTCCAAAAACTGATCCTGCATTAGGTTAGGAATTGCTGATCATGGCAGTAACTAGCATGATAGTTTTGAAATGGTTAGAAATTAAATTGGAAATTGAGTTCTTCATGAAAATTGAAGTTTGAGGATTTATCTTTTCAGGGATATAAAGTTCAGATTTTTCTGACTTGTGTACAGGGAGTTATGCTTGTTATAAGTTTACTGCTCAAATTGAATGATTTCAGGGACAACAACATTGAGTGAATTAATTGACTTGTTTAGCAATGGAATTTGATTTTGGGTTGTTCATGAAAGTTGTAGATGACATTGTGAACTTATTGAGCATATTTATGTGGTAATTTTTGGCTGAAGAATCAGAGAGTTAAGGAATTTGAAATGTACTGTTCTGTTTTAATGGGATTTGAGTAGGCAGTAGTTTTGAAGGGATTTTTGACACCCGTAAGGGTGAAATTGATTTTTATGGTCTTCTTGAGAATTGTAGAGGGTTTCCTGAGCTTTCCAACGAGATATAGTTGGAAATTTTCTGACTTGTATGAAATGAATTATGGGTGTTGAAAAATTGGATTGAAAATCAGAAAAAAAAATTAGAAAATGGAATCACGTCCGTTCACTAGGGCGACGCCTCGCCCTAGTGACGAGGCGTAAAGGCCCGCGTCGCTAGGGCGACGCGTCGCCCTTGCGACGGGGCCGATTAGGTCAGCCCCGCTGGGGCGAGACGTCGCCCCCAGTGAGGCTGATTCTTTTTTTTTATTATTATTATTATTTAATTATTATTTTTTATTTATTAATTGATAATTTGGGATTTCATGCTTCTTTTGTCAATTTCTTTTCCGTCCGACGTCCGATTGACCTGATTCTTGAGGCATCGGATTCGTAGAATATTTAATTTCATTTTGTGAGAAATTGGGAATTTTTGGACGGGAAATTGACGTGGCCCCGGGTAGCGGAGCCTTTAATCACTATTTTGTTTAATTGGGGACCTATAGAGGTCCGAATTGCGCACCGTCAGCGCCAATAGGTTTCTAATTTTTAGACGGATTTTGTTATGGGGAAATTTGGATTTAGGGCCAGAAAATTCATGAACTTGCATATTTCACCTCATGTGCACAAATTGCATCTGTAGTGACTCGCTTTTTTCTTTCTTATAGAGGCCTAAGTGGGCGTCGTCGACCGACGGGCGAAAACTTCTCGGCATTAGCTTCGAAGTAATAGGTGAGTAACCTAGTTGGTTTCTCAACCTTATGTGTTTAGTAATGATATGCATTGATTGCCGTGAGGATCTGAGGATGGATATATGTAATTGATTGTTTTGATTGATTTGGACCGTGGGTGTTCAAAATATTGGATTGTGATATTGAAGTGCAAATGAAAATAAGTGCGTGAGAATGCATTAGTAAATTGGATTGTAAATGTGATAGATTAGTAAATTGGATTGTAAATGTGATAGTGAAACGAAAGGTAAATGCATAGGAATGAATACGGATCGAAAGTCCGAGAACATTGGAAATGATCGGAAATAGTAATTAATTGGAATTGGAAATAGAAATGCGATAATTGGATATTGGAAAATGACATGTGCATTCATGCATAGTAAATGATCGATAATGGCGATTGTGATGGGTGTCGCCACCGATTTGAGCTTTAAGCTCAACGCACAGGCCTCGTGTTTAACGTATTCGAGCCTCGGCTCGATGATCGGCTATGCCCAACGTTTGAGCTTTAAGCCCAATGTTTCAGAGCCAATGGCTCAACGATATGAGCTCAAAGCACGGTCACAACAACGAAAGAAAATGGAAGAGTCACGCACAATCGCATAAATGAATGTTTAATGAGAATTATGTGAAAGGTTTATTGCCTTATCAAATGTGAAATTGAGTGCCTGTGATTTCTTGTTTATGATATATATACAATATTGTGTGATTGTGTGGATATGCATGAGTTGGGTGAACCATCGATGATGGTTTCTCAATGAGTTCGCAAACTCACCCAACATTGCATCTATTTTTCAGAAATGGAGAGTACCCTGACGAATGGGAGTACGTCTCATCGCTAGCAAGACAGTATCGGGTCGGGATCAGTGTCGTCCGTATCTGCATTAGTGTATTAATTTGGTATTTATTTAGTAGGCCCAATTGTTTACATGTAATTGTATAGAGTGATTGAGCACTAATGAGTGCTAATAATGATTGAAATTGTTTTATCAATGAAATGGTTTTATATTTGAAAATGTTTTGTTATAATTGGGCCAAGTCAATGATTGTTCATGACTCTAATGTTTTGAAAGAAAAAAAAAATGTCATACGATTTTTGTTAATAAGGTAATGAATGTTCTGCAGACGCCACCTCGCTGGTCACGGGCTCGGATATCGCCATGGATATCTGGTTCGGGTCTCGTCGGGAGTGGGGTGCTACATTTGTGGTATCAGAGCCCAGAAGTACAATCTTACATGGGCTTTCAAAAAAAATGGTTGTGTCAAGTTATGTGCATTTAAGTTGTGTCACGGCAGATAGTGACAACTGATCCCCAGTGTAGTATATGAGTCGTATGCATAAATATGTCTCAGTCGTTTAAGCGGTTAGAAAAAGTGAGAAAAAGGATAATGTGTTGAAGAAATGGATATCGCAAAAAAAAAGTGTATGGTTCGACCAGACAGACGAATATTTCGTGCTGGTATTGACGGGTATATTGTGAAGTACAATATTGGAGTTAGATTGGGTATATCCTTGAATAGGAATTTGAATAAAGATTATAGTTGGGAATGAATTAAAAAAAAATATAGAGTTGTGATAATGGGAAGATTTCTAGTGTATTAGGTGAATGAAAATCAAGTGTTCTATGATATAGCGAGGTCACAATTGGGATTGATTACCATGATGAGAGTTATATATAAGGATTGGTGATTTGGAGTCAAAATATATTAAGAGCAAAATCAAGAATGATTTCACATCCGTGATCTTGATTTGAAGGTGGAAATATATGGGTATAATGCCATAATGAAAAGATTGAAATGTAAGACAATGAAATTGATAGATGAAAAGGTTGCTCGGGTTTAATTGATCTGCCTAAGGAAATGCACACCTGCTTATGGGAGCCCTATGGTAAGTGAAAATGTTCGATTGCAATTCTTTGAGTTAATGGATAATTCTAGCCGTAATTCTTGTAAAATAATAATAATTAGTTATGTGTTAGAATAAGAAAGCGAAAGTGCTTATACTGATCAGTTGTATAGGAATAGAGATTGTATATGATCCTCACGAGCGAGGACGGGTGTAAACAGGAAGGTTATATTGTCACTGTAAGTGTATATTTGATAGTGGGATTACAATCACGGGTGAAATGATGAAGCATAAATAAATAATTTGCGTGATTATGATATAGGACGTAATCGGTGGCCTATTACATAAGCTCCGATTATAATGCCGGTAGCTCAAGTTCAAAATGAGTGAGAGTAAGACGAATGATCAATTGAGAAAGAAGTGATACAGTTAAAGATGTTAGCATCAGTAATGAGTTTGCGAGAATAAAATAAGGGACATGAATAAAGTAAGGTCCCCATGATCGAGAATTGGTATCAAAAAGAGAATGGTTATCGAGAATTAAATGCAATTAAGGTATTCTTAGCAGTATGATCTATTAATGGGCAAATTGATGGGACTATGGAGATATATTGTCAGATAGGATGTGATGATTATGGTGATGTATGGCAAGATAGTAGAGGAAAAGAAATTGTTTAAGTGCTCTTCAGAGATTTATCTTCGTGATGTATCAAGAGTAACTGATGTGTATTACATCTGGCAGAGACTCTAGCGTAAGAGCTAAACTAAGTTACTGGAAGAGTGTACATTATGTTAATGAGATGATTCTGATTATGTAAGAGAAGTACTGCATATTAAGGAAATATTTATTTGTGAATTTGATGGGATTTAAAAAAAAAACTCGTGTATATTTTGTGTACTTATGTTTTGAAAGCACGAGATCGATATAACGATTGTTTATTCAAGTCAATGAGTGATCTATCGTGAATAAATTAAGTTATGTGTGGGGAAATGAAGGTAAGGAACATGTGCAGAATATGTTATGATGAGACAGATTATCTGAAAAATTGTTCCTCATCGAGACGCTCGATAATTAAAAAGTTACATGAATCAACTATGGGTAACGGAAAAGAACATGTCTCAATTGTGTTGCGTTGGATAATGGATATAAACATAAGAAATAGATACATTGGTATAGGTGAGGAGATTGGTTATCATGCAAGTTTCATAAGAGTGAAATAAGGGATGAATTAGGATGCGAACATGGGATATTGGGAGAATAAATTAAGATATAGGTATTGATAAAATGTGAAAGTTCAAAAGATATGTGTATGCGAAATTTGGAATTAATGGGAACTAATGGAATGCTGGATGCGTTCATAAATTGTCAAAGATTTTCTGGTTTTAGCACCTCGTAATTGAGGAAAACATGTGAATGTTAGGACTAATGATCATAAAGGAGACATTTGAAAATTTTACTATCTATATTGAAGTGTTCCAGTAAAGGTTCTGATGTGATCTATGGAAATTGGATAAAGTGATTTTATGCACCTTGGGACAAATATGATTCCATGGGTGGTATTATGATTGATGATTTGAAATTTGTTATTCTGAGTGTGGCCTAAAAGCTTGGAGACATAAATCGTACAGAAATAGTTTGGAGATGTCTATGAATATGCAAATCGATAACTATTGAGTTATGTCGTGCAGTTGAATGATTTGAAAAGGATTCAGTGGCTGATTACTCCAAACTAAGCTAATGGTGCAATTCAAGGAATTGAACAAATAAATTCAATTGCAGAAGATCCAAATTTGGGTAATAAGGTTATCAAATCTAATGTATTATTGAGTATTAATAGTCGAACTGACAAAAAGGGGCAAAAGAAAGTATTATTAGCTATGGGAATTTCAAAGTTGGTGTGCATCAAAACGGATTGGCAAAACCCGAAGTGAGGAAGTAGAAATTGTAAACCGTATCAAAGAACTGTAGATAACTCCATTTGTTGAGGAAAGTGATAGGTATAGTTCGAATTAAGAAAATGGGTGATATTCATTACGGAACTGCAAGGAAAACGTAAGGAATGATCAAGCTTTATGTTTTAGAAGAGCGTATTGAAGAGTAATTGAAAGATTAGAATGATTTTAGAATGGGAAATCAAATGATCATAAGTAAATGGTTCGAGAAAGCATAAGAAACAATCGAAGCGTTATGTTCTAGGAAAAGTATGGTGGAAAAGCAATTGATGGTAAAGTCTGTCAAGGTGAACGATGATATGTGTGATTAACCAACAGGTGTTTTTGGATTTCATTGGGATATGAGATTGATATATAGGGCAAAGTGATTGTGGTATGACAATCATTATATTGGTGTCACCATTCAAAAGTGTATAAGGGTTTTATTATGTGATCGTATGCTAACAATTTAAGATGGTAACATTGAGTTGAATTGATTCACACCGAGGTTATAAATCTCATGAGATTTGTGTTTTGATAATAACGGAATCTGATAAGCGATAAATGAAATATTTTGAAGGGTATGGCCTCGGCCAAAAGGGACTTAGATGAAATAAAGGTGTAATTAAGGGAAATTGAATTCGAGGAGTGACCTCCATGCGATTGTGGTGTGAATAGAATTATGGGTTCAAGTTAGGCTAAAACTTAAAAGATGATTCGGATTCACAAAGTGTTTCATAGATATTGTTCGGATCCGATATATATGTTATTGAGATTGAAAGTGGCGAATTGGCAGAAGCCCGAGAAAGCGGTAAAATCATGTAAAG
This sequence comes from Erythroxylum novogranatense, assembly GCA_029891385.1. Taxonomy (NCBI): domain Eukaryota; kingdom Viridiplantae; phylum Streptophyta; class Magnoliopsida; order Malpighiales; family Erythroxylaceae; genus Erythroxylum; species Erythroxylum novogranatense. Next base: position 104,813,199 of record CM057227.1, read on the forward strand.
TTGAGAAAGGAAAAGAGTCATTGATTGTTTTGATTTCGCTCATAGGCGTAATGTGGTCGTGTAGTGAAATCGGTGGAAAGCAGAGGGTATTAATCGAAAAGAGCGCCCGCCTTCGATAATCAGATATGAAATTTCGAGGACGAAATTTTTATTGGAGGAGAATTGAAACATCCATCTCCGATGGGAAGGGTATTTAAGACATTGGGACGGGACGGGTTAGGAGTATTAAATTATAACTCGGCATGAACATATGTCATGCAACCTCTATAAATGGTGAGTTTTGCACGGGCATATAGTCATACATGCATTCATGACATTTTACCAAGTTCTAATTGTGATCTTTTCATGAAATTGGTGTGATAATGGGATTTGGAAAAATTATTTGGAGTGCGCCATAGAGTGTTTTACATTTTAGGGATTTATGGAAATTTTTCTGAATTATCCGGAGAAAGTCCCGAGCACCGCAAAATCGCTTGATACATGGCCTAAAAGTGTTTTTGTAGTGAAAGTGTGGTTTCGTGTTTAAAAAATTATTGGGATGGTGTCTTATGTTTTACAATTTTGGGCAATTTAGGTAATTTTCAAAAAATGATTCGGGAAATTCTGAAATTTCTGACCGAAAAAATCGTCAATTGGTGAACTGATCGATTTTCGGTGGATAAAATTGCTACCCAATGGCACTGTAATATCGGGGATATTATTAGGGTCATTTGAGTTGATTGGAGTTAGTTTTGATCTGGATTAAAGAATGAATAAGTTGACTTTTCTTTAAAAAGCTTTGACCAATCACATTTGGCCACCAAAAGCTTCATTTAATGCACTTTGTTCCTATCGTTTTGCCTAATAAATTACATGAAAAGAGTGAGTTTCTTATTGTAAAACTCATAACCAAACTTCCTCCTCCTCCATGTTTCGTTGGTCTTGTTCTTTCTCCATAAGATCAACTTGAACTTTGACATTATGATGATTGTCTGGTCGAAGGTGGGGAGGTAAAGTAGGGGTTGGTGTTTTTGTTTGAAGATTTGGGAAACTTAAAGCTTGAAGCTTGGAGAAGAGTTAGAGTATTATTTGGAAAAGCTTGAATTAGGTAAGTTGTTGTTAAGCTTTAGTTATGATTTGATTTATGGGTTAAATGACATGGTAGTTAGAAGCATCAAATGGGAATTTTGGTATTATTATTAAGCTTATTGATGCTTTACCTTGATAAGAATTATAGGTAAATTGATGGGTATAAATGTATGGTGTGTTAGGATAATGAATGGTTATGGTTGTAACTTGGTTTAGCTTTGAATTTGGTTGGTAGATGATGACTAATTTTGCAAATAAAGTGAGAGTTTAGTGCTGCCAATTTTTTTTGTATTAGCCCTAGTACAAGTATGAATGGTATAAGAACTGATTGGTGTTTCTTTGGATGTTTAATGATGTGTTAAAGGCATTGGAAATGATAGAAACAAAGGTTGGACCAAATCTGGAAAATTAGGGTTTTTGATTGATTGTACTGTTTTATGCATAACTCATTGTATAGAAATGCAAATGAGGTGAGGTTTATGGCCTCTTAAACTTTGGGATGTTAGCTACATTTTTGTGTGAAATAGGTGTTGTCAAATTGTAACTCTAATAGGTTGAAATTTGGCATGGAAAGTTACTGTTTTATTGCCTGTGAACAGTAACCGAAACCATACCCTATGAGCTTTGCTGATTTTTCTAAATTAATTGGTAGGGAACTAGGAAAAATGGTCTTCATGGAAGTTGAGGCATATTGAGTTAGCTTTCCATTTCCACTGATCTTGCTAACTTTCGAGTTGTATATTGGGAGATATGAACTGATTCCTATGGACTGGTTTTGGGCATGTTGATGAAACCTAACTTAAGTGTCTGACTTGTGAGTATTCTGCTTGGAAGCAATTTTAGCCATTTTTATGGACTGAATTGGTGTGAGTGATCTTCTGAAAAGTTGAAGAGGAAGAAATTATCTTGAAAATGAGATATGGCATATAATTTTTAGAGGTCAGAGTTGGGAGTTATGATTTTGCAAAAACTGATCCTGCATTAGGTTAGGAATTGCTGATCATGGCAGTAACTAGCATGATAGTTTTGAAATGGTTAAAATTAAATTGGAAATTGAGTTCTTCATGAAAATTGAAGTTTGAGGATTTATCTTTCAGGGATATAAAGTTCAGATTTTTCTGACTTGTGTACAGGAGTTATGCTTGTTATAAGTTTACAGCTCAAATTGAATGATTTCAGGATAGCAACATTGAGTGAATTAATTGACTTGTTTAGCAATGGAATTTGATTTTGGGTTGTTCATGAAAGTTGTAGATGACATTGTGAAATTATTGAGCATATTTATGTGGTAATTTTTGGCTGAAGAATCAGAGAGTTAAGGAATTTGAAATGTACTGTTCTGTTTTAATGGGATTTGAGTAGGCAGTAGCTTTGAAGGGATTTTTGACACCCGTAAGGGTGAAATTGATTTTTATGGTCTTCTTGAGAATTGTAGAGGGTTTCCTGAGCTTTCCAACGAGATATAGTTGGAAATTTTCTGACTTGTGTGAAATGAATTATGGATGTTGAAAAATTGGATTGAAAATTAGAAAAAAAAAATTGGAAAATGGAATCACGCTTGGTTCACTCAGAGGCGACGCCTCTAAGTGACGAGGCGTAAAAGCGTCTGCGTCGCTAGGCGACGCGTCGCCCTAGCGACGGGTCGATTAGGTCAGCCCCGCTGGGGCGAGACGTCGCCCCCAGCGAGGCTGATTCCTTTTTTTATTTATTTAATTATTTTTTTATTTATTAATTGATAATTTGGGATTTCATGCTTCTTTTGTCAATTTCTTTTCCGTCCGACGTCCGATTGACCTGATTCTTGAGGCATCGGATTCGTAGAATATTTAATTTCATTTTGTGAGAAATTTGGAATTTTTGGACCGGAAATTGACGTGGCCCCGGGTAGCGGAGCCTTTAATCACTATTTTGTTTAATTGGGGACCTATAGAGGTCCGAATTGCGCACCGTCAGCGCCAATAGGTTTCTAATTTTTAGACGGATTTTGTTATGGAGAAATTTGGATTTAGGGTCGGAAAATTCATGAACTTGCATATTTCACCTACATGTGCACAAATTGCATCCGTAGTGACTCGCTTTTTTCTCTTTTTATAGAGGCCTAAGTGGAGCGTCGTCGCATCGACGGGCGGAAACTTCCCAAAGATTAGTTTCGAAGTAATAGGTGAGTAACCTAGTTGGTTTCTCAACCTTATGTGTTTAGTAATGATATGCATTGATTGCCATGAGGATGCAAGGATGGATATATGTAATTGATTGTTTTGATTGATTTGGAATTGGGTGTTCAAATATTGGATTGTGATATCAAGTGCAAATGAAAATAAGTGCGTGAGAATGCATTAGTAAATTGGATTGTAAATGTGATAGATTAGTAAATTGGATTGTAAATGTGATAGTGAAACGAAAGGTAAATGCATGGGAATGAATACCGGACTGAAAGTCCGAGAACATTGGAAAATGATCGGAAATAGTAATTAATTGGAATTAGAAATAGAAATGCGATAATTGGATATTGGAAAATGACATGTGCATTCATGCATAGTAAATGATCAGATAATGGCAGTTGTGACCGGTGTCGCCACCGATTTCAGAGCTTTAAGCTCAACGCACAGGGCCTCGTGCCCAACGTATTCCGAGCCTCGGCTCGATGATCAGGGCTATGCCCAACGTTTCGGGGCTTTAAGCCCAATGTTTCAGAGCCAATGGCTCAACGTATATGAGCTCAGGCGCACGGTCACAACAACGAAAGAAAATGGAAGAGTCACATGCACACTGCATAAATGAATGTTTAATGAGAATTATGTGAAAGGTTTATTGCCTTATCAAATGTGAAATTGAGTGCCTGTGATTTCTTGTTTATGATATATATACAATATTGTGTGATTGTGTGGATATGCATGAGTTGGGTGAACCATCGATGATGGTTTCTCACTGAGTTCGCAAACTCACCCAACATTGCATCTATTTTTCAGGAAATGGAGAGTACCCCGTTGGACACGCGGGAGTACGTCTCATCGCTAGCAAGATGTAGTATCGGTCGGGATCGATTGTCGTCCGATTCCGCAGAGTGTATTAATTTGGTATTTATTTAGTAGGCCCAATTGTTTACATGTAATTGTATAGAGTGATTGAGCACTAATGAGTGCTAATAATGATTGAAATTGTTTTATCGGTGAAATGGTTTTATATTTGAAAATGTTTTGTTATAATTGGGCCAAGTCAATGATTGTTTCAAGACTCTAATGTTTTTTAAAGAAAAAAAATGTCATACGATTTTTGTTAATAAGGTAATGAATGTTCTAATACGCCACCTCATGGTCACGGGCCCGGATATCACCATGGATATCGGGTTGGGTCTCGTCGGGAGTAAGTGCAATTTTCTCCCACTGCCTTCTTGAAATAAACTCTTTCTCTAAAGACAGCATGCTTTGAAACAAACACCTTTGTTCCTCGTGAGAAGATAGAAGCGATATCCCATTGTTTCTTTAGGATATCCTACGAACAAACACTTGTCGATTTTGCATCAAGTTTATCTCGATGTCCGCTTACATGTTGGACAGCCCCAAACTTTCAAATGAGTAAGATAGGGTCTTTTGTTAGTCCACATCTCATATGGAGTAACATCAATGTCTTTGATGGAACTCGTTTAATAAGTAAGCAATTTGTCTCGATTGCATACCCCAAAAGGATTTAGGTAACTTTGCAAAACCCATCATGGATCGCACTATGTCTAACAAGGTGCGATTTCTCCTTTCGCCACACCGTTGTCTTTGTTGTGTACGGAGGAGTCCATTGAGATAAAATCCCATTATCTCCGAGATAATTCAAAACTCTTGGTCTAAGTATTCCCCACCACGATCCGATCGTAATGTCTTGATACTTTTCCCAAGTTGGTTTCTACTTCATTTCAATTGTTTGAACTTTTCAAATGCTTGATTTGTATCTCATCGAATCTGGTACCCATTTCGAGAATAATCATCGATAAAGGTAATGAAGTAAAGAGAACCACTTAGCATGGATGGACATCGACTACATACATCCGAATGTATTAGGTCTAATACTCCAATCGCTTCGCTCACCCTTTCCTTAAAGGGTAACATAGTCATCTTGCCTAATAAACAAGATTCGCATGTGTCATATGGTTCATAATCAAATGACCCTAAACTTCCACTCTTATGGAGCTTAGCTACGCGTCTCTCATTTATATGGCAAGCGACAATGTCATAAGTAAGTTGATTTTAAATTATCTCGCTTATGTCTTTTCGTGTCATTGACATTCATAATTGGATGTGACATATCTAATATGTAAATTCCATTGCATAATGTACCAAGATTATAAAGCATTCCATTCAAACTAATAGAACAATCATTGCTACTAAAAGTCAAATGGAAACCAAATTTATTTAAACAAGAAATGCATAATATGTTCTTTGTTAATACATGTACAAAATAACAATCATCCAATTTAATTACAAGCCCGGTGGGGAGGACAAAAGTAAGTTCCTACGACTAATGCAAGAACTCTTGCTCCATTTCCCACACGCAGTCTAGTTCTCCCTTTATGAGTTGTCTCATCGTCCACGAGGCCTGCGATATCATTGCATATGTGTGAGCCACAACCGGTATCTAATACCCATATGTTATGATCGTAAATGTATTAACCTCAATGACAAACATACTCGAAGAAGTCGAGGCATCGATGCCTTCTTCGCTTCGATTCCTCCAGATAGACTTACATTCCTCTTCCAAAGGGCGGCCTTGCCACAATGGAAGCAAGTTTCTTTAGTGCGATCTCTTTGGTCTTCTTCGCTATACTTCCTTTCGGTTTTTAGACCTCTTCTTCTTCGCTTTTATCTTGGAACCGAAGAAGAGTCCACCATAAGCACTTGCTTGCTATCCTTCTTGATAGCTTGCTCATGGTCTCGGCGGTGTTGATCAACTCGAGGATTGTCGTGGATATTCGATTCATCCGATAGTTTAACACAAACCGTGAATAACTATCGACATCCAACTAGAATTAAGTCAACACTTAATTCATAATCCATGACAAAACCTAAGACAACCAACCTCTCAATATACCCATTCATCTTCAAGCATGCACTGCGACCGCAGATGAACTCGAGTCATCTTAGTAGTGAAGAGTAACCTCGAGGTCTCGAACCTTTCGCATCGAGCTTACTCATCAAACAGCTCCCTAAGATGAAACACTATGGTATGAGCATCCATAGACTCACGCCGCTTCGCAGCTCTGGTGACATCGAGGCAAGCATAATACAGTTGCAATGTCATCGTTTTGAGATGCTTCGATAAACTTTCCGATCCTCATCAAGCATCAACAAAGCAGTGAATCGGGAAGTGGAACATCAAGGACATATCCCAGTTCCTCAGATCTGAGAACAATTCTCAGATTTCTCAGCCAATTAAGAAAATTTGGTCCAGTTAATTTGTTTGAGTCCATTAGTGAGCGAAGATTCACACTAGAAGACATCTTCAATAACCTATAAAGAAAGAAAGAAAGAATGTTAGAATGTTAGAATTGAATTACATGCATGTTCATAAGGACTTGAATGACATGCAAATAGCTCCTACTAGTTTCAAAGAATCCATAACCCTCAGTACGAATCCAAGAAACATTATGGCAAAATGTCCTAGTGGGTCGATATCCGATATTACTAACAATGACCTTGGGTTTACCCAACAAGCCACCTTAGGTCAATCGGTAGGTATCAGTCATACCAATTGCATCTTAGATATCCGACATTACTAAAATGACCTTGGGTTTACCCAACAAGCCACCTTAGATCAATCGGCAAGTATCGGTCATACCAATTACTTTATAGATGCAACTATCAACTAGTGCTATCGACTCGTGATGTATGCACACACATTGGGTTATCAACTCTTGATGCGCGTACATCTGATGTACACTACCCAATTTCGCCTCTGTCCACGTTGACCTTGAGTTTACTCAACAAATCAACGCTTCTAGTGAAAACCGACCCATTAATCCGAAAATCTTATTTTCATGGTTCAAACATATTCGTATAGAGTGAGCTTGGGTTTACCCAACAACCCAACTCTATAAGAACTCGGTTCTCCCATATTAATGGAAGACGTGAGTTTTCATATTAAGTGTGAGGGTTTTCGGTCTCATCTACTTCTTCTCCAAGCTATAGGATTATAGTCACTATGACTATATGGAATGATTTAGGCAATTCATCAATCACATTGAATCTATACCTAAAATCATCCATCATCCCACCTATGCATGTTGTAAGTCGACTTGTGTATGTATAAGTCGACTTATGCCTCTCGTATAAGTCCACTTGTGCAAGTGTAAGTCGACTTATGCAATCGCAGTACCAACAAGTCGACTTGTAACATTGTGCAAGTCGACTTATCGCTCTACGATCTGCAGACGACAAGTCGACTTGTTCATTGTGTAAGTCGACTTATCCGTGTGGAATTGCTATCTAATCGGCTAATTTCTCAATCCGCGTAGTTCAAATTCACAACACCAAGTCTAATACACTTTAGCTTGATGTACCAATGAAACACTTTCATTGTAGCTCACCATATATAGTCAAAACTATACATGAAAAACTTGAAATCGATGAATACGCTGTTATTCACTTAGATTTCTAAATAATTTTGCGAATATCAAACTATCACACTAAGTATCTCTAGGTAGTCTACACTTTATCAAGACTACTTCGGCACTAGTCACAAAATTTGTGACGGCCAAAACAATCAAGATAAGGGAATATACTAACGAGACGCTAATGAGACACATTTGACATCCGAAAATTGTTTGGAAACCCAATTTCAAGAAATTCAATTTGGCAAGCATACAACATCAATATAAAACATTTTTAATCACATTAAAAATGATCCAAGGCATTGGAACTGAAATCTACACAATTTCTTATTTCAAACAAAACAGCTCCAGCAACTTTCTCAAAACTGCCAAGCTTTGCCTTTTGCTTGAAAAACTCATGGAAACAATTTCAATAAATTCTGAGAAATTTACAGAGGTTACTAAATGTTCACAACATGCTCCATGAATTTGTTCAGGATTTATTTCCATCAAAAACTCATTCAACCTCAGCAACTAAGCCAATGTAGAATCTGTGTTCCTCAACACAGTTATTCCCAGCAGCACACAATAAATTCTCAAATAAATAGTAAATCACCTCGAAAACATTTTTCCTTTCTCACATACATTAATAAACATCTTAGAGACATTTCGGTGAAAGAAAATAAGAAAAAAAAATTTCTACAATTTATTCTCGAATTTATAAGCATGCATGTCCAATGAATGTGTACAAAGACAGCAACCAGAACATTAGGGAATAAATTAGCAAAACTATATCAAATCAAATTGATAAATTCCGAGCTTCCACAGACATATACAACAACATCTTGTGAACATATCTGGGCAAGAAAATTTCAAAAACATGATCTCTATACTGAATTCAAAATTCACTCAATTAACATGCATCATCGTCACAAGCAATAAGGAACTCCGACCTAGTCATGGTTTCTTCGTTATATACGACACAAGTGACTCTGATACCACTGTAAGAAAATCCCGGTGTGAGCATCACATGCCCACGGTGCGGAAAACAAAATTTTTTTGTTCCGGGACCTTCCCGAAAGTCAGGATCCATGTGACTATATAACGAAGTCAAACCAAAACGACTAAAGGAGACCGTCTCTAACGGTATCCACGTAGAGATCGGAAAACCTAACCGGGACAAACCCTTTGACCTGGGAATAGCTAGAACAAAGTAAAGACTGCTAGATCTTACCTTTGCTCTTGGAGAGCTTGAATCAACGATGGAAGAAGGAAGAGAAGAAGCTTGAAGGATGAGATGAAAATGATGCTCGTATCCTTTTGGAAGGAAACTCTTTCCTATATTTTCAAAAGCCAACGATGTCTCTACTTATCAAGCCATTTTTTAAGCCTTTTATGTCTTTAACACTTTAAAGACACAATAAATGCCAACGGTGAGTCATGCACCCACGTTGGCTTCTTATATATATATATAAATAAAGTTAAAAGATGATAAGCTTTTCATCTCCTTCCTCCACGTTTCACACACACACACACACACACACATATATATATATATTAATTTTTTAATTAATTAATTAATTATATATATAAATAAATGCTGAAGTGGTCCAGATCACACTGGGTCGGTCCCACCGCCTACCGAAGTCCTTAGATGGGAAAAACCTCCTAAACGTTTTTCAAAGAATATCGATGTCGCGATCTCATCGGACATATCTCGATCTCATCGGGATCCATTTAATCCGATTGCTTCCATTTATTGGAACTCTGTCCAAAACTATTTTACGAGTTCTCCAAGACACTCTTATGCGTGTGATCCATTAGGTTCCGGTTATGTTGGCCACTTAGATTAACGCTTACTAAGCAAGTCATGAGCGGTATCTAGAACACATCACGACCCCCAATTGATCGGAAGTAATTGGTTTGACGAATGAATATATATTCATCATGGACCATATCATTTAACCTTTCCATAGACAATTACCGTGCAATTCGCCCTTTCACCATGCTATACCCCACTTGGTTATGAGTATGGGCAAAGTGTCAACTTACTAGATCGACTACGCCAAATCTAGTCCAGTGATTTCAGCTTCTTCTCCGGACTCATTACTTAATACTTAATATGTCAATGAAGACACTCTTCATGACATATGTACTCGATCGAGATTTCCAAGTAATGAACCCGACAAGAGGCCATGGGTATCATCTTCGCTATCACGAAGTGGTGAATTCTCTATTGGCTACTCAATTACCTTGAATACCTCAAGCCGTACTCCAAGCACCACCCTACGAGCGACCTCTCAGAAGGCAACAAGGAATAGAGTCAAAGCACGTAATCAAGATTCAAGATATCCTCGAGCACCTCAAGTCTAAGGATACTTGCACCATTGCTATGATGAGATTATCACCGACATTAGAATAGTACATCCATGTGATGATCTCATAGAAGTCAACCAATGTACTTACTACCTCTAGTAAGCATCCACATCTCAACCCTAAATATCTCATATGTACAGTTTCGAGATCTACCGCTTGATCAAATCGAGGAGCTTGAGATGTGCTAGTCTATCCGGACACCGATGTCCGGCCTCAGAGTCCTATGACTAGGATAATTTAGATATTGACATAATTGCACATGATAGGAATCTCGAGAGTATGATCACATCATAATTTCCTTCATGCTATGTCATATATCATGGACTTCATTAATTTGCTTATCGATCAATATCGGTTCATAAATAATGAACAAAGAACGTAATGAAAAAATGCCTTTCTTTATTTATTCATAAAAACTGTACACAAATTTGTACAAAATGCGCTAAAGGCGATTGCCTTCAGGGCACTACTCTAACACATGGTTGAATCGCGATGAAGATTTTTATGTGCGCTCTTCTCCTTTAAGCGGCACGGAGAATATGAAGGTTAGTACTCTGTTAAACTCTAAGGTTTTGGGATGAGATTCTTCGTTTGTAAATGGCATTTTAGCACCAGAGGATGCCTCTCAAGTTTTCAAAATCCCCATCTCCTCATTGTTGAATGTTGATCATTTTTGTTGGCAATTTACTAAGAACAAATTATATAGCGTTAAGTCGGGTTACGGAATTGTCACTGATCAATATTCTCATATATCGTCTTATGTGCTTGGTGGTCCTTGGAATTCTATCTGGAATCTCCAAATCCCCCCTAAGATCAAGGATTTTTACTGGAGATTGTTGCGTGATTTTATCCCTTGCAAACAGAGACTTTATGATAGAGGAGTAAGTTTGGATGTTTCTTGCAATAGATGTGGTACGGTGGAAACTATGAATCATATTCTGCTCACTTGTCCATTTGCAAAAAGTGTATGGAATGCTGCGGGTATTTTCCTACAAGGGATGACATAAAATGTTGTATTTCTTCAGTGCTCAACAGCAATAATTCCGACAGGGGACACATGTTTTGGCTATTTACTGGAGTATTTGGTTTCATAGGAATCTTCTTTGTTGGAAGAAAAAGGATATCCCTCCTACAATAGTTGTGACATTTGCGGATGGTTTCCTTACGGATTGGCATGAGGCCAAACGTGCTTTCAATAGGGTTCAGCCGAATTGCAATAATCTTCATCGCTGTCAATTGTGGAACAAACCTGAATTGTGCTGGTTAAAGTGTAATGTTGATGCCTCGATTTCGAAAAGAGATAACAGGTCGGGTTTTGGGGTTGTTCTCTGAGATGACCAAGGTAGGTTTGTCAAAGCTTTCTCGGGTCATATACCTTATTGTGTGGATGCTTTACTTGCATAAGCAATATCTATTAAAGAAGCTTTGGCATGGCTCAAAGGTAAAGGTATTAACAGGATCATTTTGGAGTCGGATTGCCTAGAGGTGATAGATAATCTTAATAATTTTTCCAGTAATTTGCTTGAAGTTGGTGTAGTGTTTGCTGAGTGTCTGACACTTATGGACCACTTCCAACAGTTGTCCGTTCAATGGACTTCACGGGGTGCTAATAAAGCAGCTCATTTGTTAGCAAGGGTCGCTTTATTCCATGCAAACCGTCTTGATTGGGATACTATCCCCAGCAGTATTATTTCGTTATTCGTTCTAAGTCTTCTGTGTTTGTGATCAATTCTGAAGAAGCTTAGGTCCGGGTGTATAAGGTAAGCCTATTGGCTTGGGTTTAGTTGCTTCTTCGGTATTTGTATCTCGCTTTTTCTTTAATGAATTTATTTAGCTTAAAAAAATTAAATTATTCATAATCTTTATTAATAATATAATATTGAATAATTAAATAATATATATTTGATTAATAATAAATCAAATTATAAAAAATAGAAAACAAAATTTATTTTAAAAGTTATAAAATTAGAAAACTAAAACTAAAATAGAAATGTGTCTTTAATTGTAGCTTTCAAAAGACATAATCGAACCAAAATAATCATATAAATAATATGAGATAATTTAAAAGCTTTTTATTTTAACGTTATAAATACTTTTGGGTTTTTACACTATTTAGGGGTGCTTGTTTGGAGGGTTTAAGAAAAAGATATGGGAATGGAATTAAAACTAATGGTTGGTATAAGTATATCATTACAAGGGTATCCTTTTCATTTCTTGGTTTTAAGGAATACTCCATTCTTCTAGATTTCTAGAGGAATGGGAGTGATTCCTACATTAATTAATAACTTTAATTAATTAAGATAAAAGCTAATTAATTAAAATAATTAAAAATCTAATTAATTAATTAATTAAAGTAATTAATCAACATAAAATCTAATTGATTAATTAAAGTATAATTAAAATCTAATTAGTTAATTAAAATATAATTAATTATGTGATTAATTAAAATATAATTAATTATGTGATTAATTAAAATATAATTAATTAATTAAAATTAAATTAAATTAAATTAAATTATAATTAATTAATTAGTTAATTAAAATTAATAAATTAAATATAATTTAATTAATTACAAAAATTAAATTAATTAAGATAAAATCTAACTATTTAATTAATTAAAATAATTAATCAACATAAAATATAATTAATTAATTAATTAAAGTCTAATTAAAATTTAATTAGTTAATTAAAATATAATTAATTACATGATTAATTAAAATCTAATTAAAATATAATTAATTAATTAAAATGCTAATTAAGATGTAATTAATTAAATATAATTAATTAATTAAAATATAATTAGTTAATTACAATGTAATTAATTAAAATATTATTCATTAATTACTTAAAATATAATATCATTTGTATTATTAGATGAATGTAAATTGTATTAAACTGTGTTACTTGATTTTACTGTAGTAATGAAATGAAGGATATTATAGTTGTGTCGATAAATTGCACAATATTTTGGATGATTAATTTATATTTTGAGGATATTATGTAACTAATGATATGTTGATGCAAGAAAATATTTGAGTATTTTTTCTTCAAGAATTATTGGAAAGGAAAATCACAATATACTTGATTTTAAATATTTTGTCATTATAATTATGGTTCATAAATTAAAAATAATTATTTAAAATATATTTAAATTTTGTTATAAAACAAAATTTTAACAAAATTTTATTTTTAATATTTTTAACAAACCAACCACCATCAATTGTAGAATTAATCATTCCTTCATCTTAACCAACTATCATAATTATAATCATTATATCCATTATCATTCCTCACTGTATTCATTCCCATTCCCATTTCCATTATCCTTTATGAACCAAGGGCCCCCTTAGCTTTTCAAAGCTAAATAGCTTAATAAAAAGTCAATAGCTACAAAGAGGTCGATTGGTCCGAGATTTGGGCCGCGGGACAAGGAGCACATGCATATGTTGTAGACACCAGAATCAGTAGATTGGTGAAGTTCTACGAAAGGTTGTTTTGACCTGTCTTTGCTTAGAAAACATTATAATGTATTTACAAATACATAAAAGCAAATTAAAGATGAAGCATTCCTCCAAAGCTTCATTGCTTAAGAATAACAATCGCAGCCTGAGAACTTATTACGCCATTTCATGCTTAGCGGGACCGAGTTGCTTGAGCAGGGCTACGCCTTAATGCTGCTACACTCAATGGACTGTCCTTGCTCTGTTTAACAAAGAGAGAATCAGTTACCAAAATGTCAAGAGAAGTGAATTGTATTTATAGTAGAGGTAAAGATATGTTTCTTTTTACCATTTTACAGGTTCCAGCATCGACATCACAGACAGGATACTCATGTGGGCAGCAACTGTAATGATCATCACAGCAGGTTGCAGATTCAAGAGGGCAGCATCCCCACCCGAAGCAGAACTGTGAATACTCATATAGGCAGCAGCATGTGCTTCCAGCCGGACAGGAGTAATAGTCGTCACATTCGGTGGATGGTTTTGGTGGTGGTGGTGGGTTCACCGGAGATGGAGGGGTTGGTCCAGGATTAGGGGGGTTTGCACCGTTCTTAATTGGATATGAAGCTTCCATTGCAATACCACATTTGCCAGTTTTAGTATTGGCCACATTGCGTTCCATTTTGATGTATCCATTCTCTCCCCAGTCAGGACCCCATGAGTTCCTCACAATCCAATGATCTTTGCCATTTTCAGTGCCATATCCCACAGCAACCACACCATGGTCTAACTCAGTTCCACAGATACCGGTGAAAACACCCTGGATTGACAAAAGGAAGATCAAAATGTAGACAGGATATTAAAATATCATATGCACCTCAAATTTCATTTAAGGGGTCAAGTAATTTCTCTAGTTTTGGAGTTGATAAACTAAAACAAGATGTGCATTCTCATCAATTTTAGTTTTTAAGACTTCCACCAAAAGTTAAGTTAATTATGATAGATGATGTATTTAAGATGGTCATTTTAATGTGAAATTTTTATTAGATTATAGAACAGACTGTTCCAAAATACTTAGGAATATAATATACAATTAGCATTTCATATATATTATTCCCATATATTATGTCAGTAAAAGATTAAATATTATAGTTCAAATACCTCTAAATGTGAATGTTATTAAACATATATAGAGGTACACAACTAGATAAGTCTGAATTATTTAACAAATTTGAATAAATTACCGATTGGTAAAGTTGAAAAGCTCTGCCACCAGCTTCAATGGCTACACTAACTGGCTGATGTGCCACAGCCTTTTGCAACGATTTCTCATCATTTTCAGGAACATCTTGATATCCATCAATGGTAACAACTCGAGCATTTTTCTGTAGAAAAAGAAATGATCCATTTAAACATGAAAATTCTGATAAAAAATATCATGATTCTCAGCTTTAATCCTCTGATATGGTGTTAAAGGTTTGAAAGATACCCTTTTCGGATCACACAAGTTATCAGTAGCCTTGTATGGATAGTCTTCTTCTGTATCAATACCACCATTGTTGATTATGAACTGAAAGCCATAGTCCATGAGTCCTCCATTGCATCCCTGATTGTAGGATTTATCGCAATCCACGAGCTCTTGCTCAGACAGGGAGATTAAGTCGCCAGTCACTATTTGGTTTATCCCTTCCACTGCACCAACAGTTGAGAACGCCCAGCAACTCCCTTGATAACAAAGAAACAAATAAGAACAGCACAAATACAGAAGCAAACAAGAGGAAAAAAGAAAGAACATGATTTATGAAATACAATCACAACTAGTGCAGGTATGGAATATGAGGGATTACACCATAAACCAATCAATTGAACTTGACTGAGCATCAAACGCAACCAATTGAAACTTCATTTAAACAATTAAGTACAGTAGGTATTAAACAATTTCGTTAAAGAAAGATTGAAACTTTCCTTGAAGAATTAATCATTACACAAAGCTAATAAGTAGAATCGGTGTTAAGCATCACAACCAAAAATTAGTATAAGCCAATGACTAGTATAAGCCAGCAAGTAAAATCAGTTGAACATCAAAGTTCATAACTCAAATTCAGCAATGTCTTTACTCTCATATAAGATCCACAATTGCTTGTAACAGAACAAATATATCATACACGTTATTAAGAATCAAGAATTTTTACACAAATTTTCCAAATAAAAAGAGTAGTTATCGATCTATAATTGCCCAAATTAAAAAGGACGACACTCCCTTGTTAAAAACATGTTCTTTGGTCCCACCCATACCTAAACACTCGGAGAATCCAGACAAGGAAAGACTTACCACACTGCCCTTGGTCTTTGACAGGGACAACAGCCCCTTTGGCTCTCCAATCGACTTCTGCCGGCAGCTCATCGCCGACCGCGTGTAAGTACCTCATACTCGGTCCTCTGGACCCCAACGTTCTGTTTCTCATATCCATCCTCGTACCCAAGTACCTAGCGCGATACTCCTCGTTGGTCAGATCGGCAAAACGGTTAAGACCGACCCTGTAACTCCGCTCGACAGAGTTATGCTCGTCGATGAATCTAAGATTATCCTTAAAAATCTCAAACCTCTTCTCCTTCTCTCCCAAATCGTTGCTGTTCTTCGGATGTTTGACCAGCCACATCTCGTACATCCTCCGGACCTGAGCCTCGCTCCTGTCCGGAAACTGCCCGTGCGAGATGTCATAGTTAATAATGGACATGTCCAACGCCGTCGAGACGGAGAACAAGGCCATCAAGGCCAGCACGACGGCGATGGATCTTGACAGACCCATGTCAAGTAATGCGTTTGAAAAGGGCTTCTCCGGCTCGTGATCTTTCTTGAGGGCTAGAGCACCAAAAGATTGAAAATTTAGGAGCTAACGAAACTCTGTAGACCAATGCTGCGTTGAAGTAGGGAGTTAATATCTTGTCTTTATAAGCCTAAAATTGGAGAGTTGTGTGGGTCTCTCCAGCTCTTTTTGACCATAATTAGGATTCTTTTAGTTTGATAGTTACAGGGGAGTTTTAACAAATGGGTTGTCGCCACGTGTTTCATTGGGCTAGCAGACTATCGTTTTTGGTTGGGTTGTGTTTTTTTAGTTTAGACTCTAAAATTTTGTAGCGAAGTGAAATTTAAAAGATCTAATAATATAAAGTTTTATCTTTATATAATAAAGAGTTTTTTTTCCATAAATTTATATGCAGATGTGACAAGAAAATATTGATCATGTAGGTTAAAAGAGTAAATAAAAAATATGCCATGTAAAATATTTAAATAAATAAAATTACCATAAATACATAAGAATAATGATAATTATAATGATTATGATGATAAAATTACTACTAAAAGATGATAATAATAATAAGTGCTTATTTTTACTTAAAGGACCACATAGAGTAGTTAAAGAATGGATAAAACACATACCTGGGTTGATGATCGTGGGAAACCTACTAGTAATAGATAATAGTGGCGTCGATCATGGAAGCGCAAACAATATTAATTTTTGCACATTACCCAGAATAAATACATACCTGTGACCTTGATTCAACTATGCATGACATGGGGTATTTTTCTATCGAACACTTGCATAGTATCACAATAAAATTATGCAAAAAAAGAAACAAAAGAGAGCTGCATAGAATAATAGGGTTAAAGAGATATTAAGAAATCAGACACATAAAGTTAAAATCATACACACACATGATATGAAGAAAAAAAATCGGATTTCAACAGGCAATGGTAAGAAAACGGATCCATAAACTAAAAAATTCCAATGAAAACGCATCATCTTGAGGATGCGAAGATTAAAGAGGATTTTAAGCAAGAAAGTTAAGAAAGAAAATTAACCAATTAGATTATAAACAGAAAAAAAAACAACACTTAATAGGACGTAATCTTACATTCCAAAGTTGTTCCAATTAACCAATTACATGTAGTAATAAATGCGTGAACTCCTAGAATTCAATCTATAGGTTAGTATAGTATTGGTGACGTAAGTGCATGGTTGTTTCATAAAGTCAATTGTAGTTTTGCTGTTGTTAGGTTGGGTACACCAATTTTATTATTCCAAGCAATGTCGCAACTTCACCGGTCTAAGCAATATAATATATGTCATTGGGTCTATGATTGGGAAAGAATCATTAACAGTAAGAAAAAGGTTTAAGAGGTTGAGTATGATGTAAAGCATGACTAAAATACTCACTACTAATGTTATTTCCCCACGTTAATGACTATTAAATTGCCTAATTTGAATCAACGAGGAGTTAAAACTTAAAAGGAAGAATATTACATTAAGTTTATCAAATTTAAAATTAATAAATTTGGATAGATATGTTTGCCTCTAACCTGGCATCTATTCATAGAACTGAACCACCAAACTTTTGGTATTATTAATTTGAATAAACACATTATCTGGTATATTAAAATCAAATTTTTGATTAGGTATGATAAGAATTTAAAGTTTAAAAGGTTTATTAAGATTAACAATATTGAAATATGATTTAACAAGATTATCTTTATATATAAAAATTTGAAGTTTAATTTTAAAATAAGATTAAAAGAGATTGTCCTTATTTTTAAGTTTAATTAGAGAGGATTGTTAAATAAAAATTAATTGATTTATTTTATTTTATAAAATTTATTAATTTATAAAATTGACCGATTAAATAATAAATTGATCAGTTTTTAAAATAAATTGAACTAAAAATTAGATAGTTTAAGATTTTTATAATTGAACCAACTTTATTAAATTTTATTTATATACTTATATAAAATTTATGTCAATATATAAATAAAATTTAATAAAACATGATAATTACATCGTAATAGATTTAATCCATCTTCCTTATTTTAACGTGTGATGAGAAGAAAGTTTTAGCTTTTCACATTAGATGTGTGGAACACGACAGCTTTGTTGGTGTAGACAATGACAAGCAATTAAGGATGTTTTTCACATTTATAATCTTCACGAAGTTGACATAAGAAAAAGGTAGATTTCTAATTCTATGATTGAAACGGGTAAATGGTACCAATAATTATTAAAGTTATGAATATCATACTGAATTTAATACTAGATTAGGTTCTGGAATAGAACTATACTAAGATCAGACCAAGATCGGATACTATTTGGATAATTTTTAAATTTATGAAATAGTACCTAAAATTTTTAAAATTTACAAAATAGTCTCTATTGATATATTATATAATTATAATGTATACTTTACTAGTTCATCGCTTACATCAACCATGCTTTTAAAAATCTTAATAATAAATAATAATGATAATTAATATGAAATAAGTCAATAACAATATTTTTAAAATATTTTACATATAAATAATAACCACAATTAATATAAACAAAGACAATTATCATCATACATACATCAAATTAAGAATAATACAAAGTATTTAAAATATTACAATAATACAATTTCATTACTTTAATGCCATTTCATTTTATATTTAATAAGACATAATCACAATTTTAATTTAATATATAAAATTAATTTAATAATTATAAATAAATATAATTAAATTTAAAATTTATTTTAAAATATATAAATTTCAAATAAATTTGTATTTAATAATTAAAATATATAAAATAAATATTAGTTTATAAATAATAATTTTAAATTATTTATTTTGAAAATAAAATATTTTTATTAATACTTTATTAATAAATATTATATAAAATATTTAAATAAATTTAAATAAAATAATTTTTAGTAATTAAAATATTTTATTTTATTTTATTTATAATTATTATTAGTAATAAAATATTTATTATTATTTTAAAAGTTTGAAAAAAGGAAGGAAGGAGAGGAGGAAGAGATTTTGAAAATATTGAAATTTTGCAAAAAACCCCAATTTTTAAAATTTTCGATACCAACCAAGATTTTGAGTATTTTGAATACCGACCAATACAATTAAATAGGCTTGATCTAATCCAGTATTTAAATTGTATTAAAATTTGAAATTGACATCTAATTTAGGTCGAATGGATGCATCGATTAGATCGGTACTTAAGCCTAGATTTGATACGAAATTCCAAACTATGATAATTACTATTGGTTTAATTTATTAAAAATTTCAATTCTTGAGATTAGTTATTTATAAAACTTTTTCTTAAAGTTTTGTTAAAAAATATCAATAAAATATATGTGACATGATTAATGCAAATGAACTAATTAAATATTATTGATATCAAAATTCAACTCAACCGTTAAATGTGATTCGTACTAATTAATCTCAATACAAATTAATTAATTAGTTATATGTATATATAATAAAGTATTATTTTAGATTGAATTTAAGTGGTTTTAATTAGGTTAAATAATTGAGTTGAGTCATTATATTAATAATATTTGATTGGTTTATAAAATTTAGAAATTTAAAAGAATAAGTTTTTCTAAAAATTGAAAATTATGAAATAATTTGAAATAATTTCAAAATTAATAAAAGTTTTAAATAAATTAGACAACAAAAATCCCAAATCTTTTAACCTATTAAAATTTAAATCACGCAAATGTTGACCCATAAGTCTATGTAAGTCATGGATTTTCATACGTAATATATAACTTTAATTATATTAATGAAATTTAAAATTGGTATTATTATTTGGATACGTACGGAAAAAAATAACTCGATGCATTAGTTTGCTGACTACATGTTTCAATTAATCCACCCAAGGAATTGATAGCTCAAGATTAAGGATGGCAAATAACATAAATTTTTTCATTTATCTCTATAGAAAATATTATCTAACATATAGATAATATCCAGACAAGCAATATTATCTTTCATAAAATATATGCATCACTAAAACTGATCACTTACTAAGATTAGATTATAGTTTCCACATATTAAAGGAACTTTGCAGAGAACATAGCCAATTTTTTCCTTTAACTCTGTATTACATTATTATAATTTTATTGTTAGGAAGTTTAAATTTTTAATATTATGTTTAAAATTGTAACTGCTCTTTAAAAGCTAATATTAAACGTCGTAATCTAAATCATTATGTGTGTCCAATAGTCAACATATCCTACTCACATATGATGAGTTTAGACAATCAATATTATGTGATTTCTCATACTTATCCATTAACTCGTGCGACCAGCTTACAACAAGAGCTCATTACCATTATCTATTAGGATATGACATCTTGATTAATGAATCGATCTTAGGACTCACGTGCCCTTGAGTAGATATTTTTATACCTTAAGTCATATCTTAATATCATTTTTATCTCATTTGTTTCATCATATCGCAATTGTATTCAGTTATCTTTCTAAGATATAGTGGCCACCTTTAAATACATTTTATGTGAGTCTTTAAACACAATGACTATCTTTTGTTTTGCATTCTATTAAATCAAATTTAATTTTCTTTCCAAAATTGTTTTATAAGTACACGATTTGCTGGTAATATTATAAAGTAGTAAAGCTTAAATTTAATTTTAAAAATTAGACAAAAGTCTTATTAGTATTTAATGAGGTACCTTAACCTTAAAGGTATCATACAATATAAGATGAGATCTTGTAATTTACATTAATCCTTTTTATAGTTATATTTGCACATATGATACTAGTCATATGTTAACAACCTTAAGTTATATTATCTTTATGTGGATATCTTTTATTCATAAAATACTTTACAGAGGTCAATTCAAACATACCAATGTTTAACTTGTATTAACTTATCTACTCCAAAATATAACTTTTAAGAACTAACATTTGGCAACTTAAGATAGGTATAATGACGTAATAACTTTGTACCAACTTCCTTATAATTTATTGTAGAATTTATGGTTTAAGTTCTTGCACTCAGTTATCACCTAGATAACAAACTTTAAACCTTCTTCATCTCCAGTGATCACAAATCACCAGGGATGATTGCCTGTGTGAGAAAGCCAATCTTTGATATATATATACACACAATAGAGGAATGTATTTATGAATCAAGTATTGTATAATGTATAATCTCCATCAAATACTCTCATTTAAATATAACATTACAACAAATGAAAATACAAAGAGAGATGTTTCTTATTACATTTAAACATCTACATAAGCTTAGTGACTTCATATGCCCAGTATACACATCTCTGGAAATTGGCTTTGTCAATGGGTCTATTATCATATCTCGTGTAGATATATATTTCATCTTTACTTCTTCCCTTGCAACTATAACTTTCGCGTAATTGTATTTGATATCTATATGATGGGTTTTACAATGAAATTTAAGATCTTTTATATAAGTTATTACTACTCGACTATCACAATTAATAGTATCTGGTTCAATTTTGCTTTTAGTTACTCCTAAATGAACCAAGAATTGTTAAAGCTATATAACTTCTTGTGCTACTGCTAAAAATGCAACAAATTCAACTTTTATTGTAGACAATGCAATGCAAGATATATATATTTTTACTTTTTCATGATATTGCTCTATTATTGAGTAAGAAAAAGATACGTAAAAAAAAATTTTATCTAAATTTTCTCCTCAATCTGCATTCTTATATCTTTGTATACATAGGTCATTACCTTGATAGTATAATGCATACTCCACTATATCTTTTAGATACCTCAATATTCTCTTTACTACTTTCCAATGTGCTAGTCTCGAATTTGAGTAATGTCTACTCACCATTTGAACAACATAACAAATACCTAGTCTTGTATATATTATTGCATATATGAGACTTTCAACTACATAGAAATAGGTAATTTTCTTCACCTGTTCCCTTTCTTGTGGCATAGATGGGCACCTTCACCTTTAACAATAGAATTAGCTATTAGTTTGCAATCTTGCATACGAAATCGATCTAAAATCTTTTAGATATTGGTCGCTGAGAAAGTGGCAATAATATTTTTGACTGATCTTTTGAAATCTTAACTCCAAGAATGTATGAAGCTTCACCCATGTCCTTCATCTCAAATTTAGACGACAACCTCTTTGATTTGCTTGATAAACTCACAATCATTGCAAGCAATCAAAATGTCATCCTTATATAAAGATAAAATTATAAATTTATCTTTTGATCTCTTAATATATACACAATGTTCTTCATCAAACATCTAAAAATCGTATGATATTATTACATTATGAAAACATATATACCACTCCCTTAAAGATTACTTCAATCTATATATCAAATTTAATAACCGACATACTTTACGTCCTTAGCATATCTCTATAAAACCTACAGGTTGTTTCATATAGATTTCTTCTTCTAATTTTTCATTTAAGAAAGTAGTATTTACATCTATTTGATGTAATTCAAGATCCAAATTGGATATTATAGCTAAGATTAGATGAATAGAAGCAAACCTCATAATAGATGAAAAAGTTTCATCATAATCAATTCCCTCCTGCTGTATATATCATTTCACCACGAGGCATACTTTGTATATCTCAATATTAACATCAACATTTTATTTTATTTTGACAACCCATTTGTTCCCAGTAGCTTCATGCCTATTAGGGATATCTACCAAATCTATACTTGATTTGAGCTTAAAGAAGTAATTTATTATTTCATTTCTTTCATCTATTTTTCTTTTGCAGGACCATTAAGAGCCTCAACTATATTGCTTAGCTCATCATCTTTTGTGGAATAATCATCTAAATTTCTCCTTCTATTTCAAAATAACATTGGGGAATGAATCCTTAATTACTGTATCATAAATGAGGTTTATTATAGACATATTCATGAATTTTTTGATTACTCCCACTTGGGTCAGATCCTATAGGTAAACTTTCAATAGGTTACAATATGAATTGATTTTTGAGTCCATCCTCCCACATCCAAATTACTCCCACAGGGTTGAAGTTCCCTATTTTGATTCCTTATAGTAGAATTATGGTGATCAAGTGTCTCATATAGAAATAGGCATTTTCTAGTTCACCTTACTTTGGAAAATCATTCTGTAAGAATGTTACAGCTCGTGATTTAAATTCAGTTACACCTTCACTATCTTGTTCACCTATGAACATATACTCTTTAAGTGTTTAGAGTATCTAATAAAGATCTTTGACCTAGCTTCCTATATTTATGAGAGAGATCATGAACATAAGCAGTACATCCCCATGTTCTAAGAGATGTCATATCAAGTTTCTTCCTGTCCATAACTCATACATAGTACTTGTAACTGATTTGCTAGATACTCAATTAAGTATATAAGTGACTGTTAACAATGCTTCACCATAATAAGTGATTAGCTTGATTGTGCCATCATGAATCTAATCATTTCTAGTGGCATTCTATTATGTCGTTTTGTTACACCATTTTATTGTGATGTTTTTGGAATACTCAACTATTTGTCTATTCCTTTTTCATCTATAGCATTTTAAACTTATCATTCAAGTACTATTGTCCTCGATCATTTTGGAATCCTTTTATCTTTCTATCTAATGATTCTTAACTATATTCACGTATTTAATGAAACAACTTCGTGCTTTTGATATGTGAGAAATCAAATAGATGTGACCACACCGAATTATCTATAAAAGTGATAAAATACATAGCCCTATGTCTTGCCTTTATATTTATTGGACCACAGATGTTATAATGATCTAATTACAGTGGGTATAAAGCTTATGATCCCTTTTAAAAAGTTTTTTTCTGACCACTTTACTAACTAGACAATGTTCACACGGAGGTAGATCTATTTGACTTATATTCCTAGTCAACTTTAACATTTGACTTTTTTTAAAAAACTGCAATATTATATTAACTCCAAAGGTAGCTTTAATGCTTTTACATTAAAATAATAAGTTAGATCACCCACGGCAAAACTCCATTCTCTTTAAAAGCAAAGGAAACTCGTGGGTGAAAACTTTCCGAACCTAGGCTTGTTTGGCAATTTAATCTTCCAGTTAATCATCCACTAAACCAATTTTCGATCCGACAATTTTCAAAAAGAGACTGCAATGCCAAGATTATATTAATCCTAAAGGTGCTTTTACATTAAAATAATAAGTTAGATCCTGATCTTCGACAATTTTCAAAAAGAGACTCCAAGATTATATTAACCCTAAAGGTGACTCCAACGTTAGACAATTTTAAAAAAATAGAACTCCGAAGGTTACTCTAACACTTCAAGTAACTCTTCTCATCAAAATGCACATGATCTCCATCAAAATGCAACATCAAATCGGTAATAATTTTCTTTTTCTTTAGTTGTGTTGTTCTGGTCTCTAACATTATTTAACTTCTCAAATTGAAGAAAACTTAAATGTTTTTAAATTGTAATTCACACAATGTCTTAGGCAACGTCTCTAGATTTTGATTACGAGACAAGTCAAGCCATCTGAGATGAACTATTATATTTATAAAGGATGAAAAATTCTTTAATATCATAACTACTGAGATATAAAGTCACTAAACAAGTTAAATGATCAAATATACCACTAATAACAACAATAAGTAATGATCCATACTTAAAGGAGTTAGGATGATATAATTTGTTGAGACCAAAGATAAACAAAGGCAATGGAATATCTTTTCTATTGCAAAAGTTAAGCGAAGAGTATTTGTATGTAAAGAGTTTCTATTAAACTCTATATCATTTAGGACCTCTATCATCAAGTACTCATCTTATGTAAATATTTGGACTAGATCATTCAACATATCAAGTAAAATAGAAATGTTATCATCCTTTGGTGAAATTTGGAAGAAAGAACATGCAATCAAATTCTCACAATACGTCTCACTGACCATCTCGAATCTTATTCTTCTTCATTTTTCCCTTTAAATAACCTTAAGTCATCCGCATACCAATCAATCTTCTTCTTTATATTTGCGAATCTTTCGTAAAAATAGCAAGGTAAGAAAATGTTGCTTTAATGGCATTAACAAAACATATTAAATAAATTTCAAAAGATCTAACATATCTTTGCTATCCAATCCCTCACTTTTTAAGACACTCAACCATTATTTCTTAAAGCTTAAGAGTCCTCCTATAATGGTGGAAATAAGAGGCAAACCTTTGCATCTACGTGCAATTTTCTTATCAACTCTAACTTTTGATGTTCACCTTTTATAAGAGTAATTAGACAAATTATCGACCAACATTGCTCACAAGTCAAAAGTCTTACTTGTATATGTCCTCATCAATGCACCCCATGACCAGTGCAAGTAGTTCTTTTTCATGTAGTTATCAAAATTGTAAATCTTGATAAACTACACATGAGACATTGTTTCAGTTCCTTCCATTTAGTGGAATTCTTGTTCTAATTATTATTAAAAACAAGCAAAAATTTCTTTTCATAAAGAATTTTACAAATCTATTCACATTAGTAATAGTTGGACCGAAGTACTTATTTTGTTAATAGGTTATACACTCTATTCATATTAAAAGTTTTAATATGATATCAAAGTAGGTTTGTCTCGAATTCTTAATTTCTCAATTTTTGTCTTATAGTCAAGTCCTAGAGGCTTGATTTGGTTATTGTTGCGTTTATTTCTAGTGTAGGGTCAACTAACCAAATGACTAGTTCTAGTAATTTTAGTAATAATTAGACCTATGCCAAATTCTTGTTAATAGGCTCTATACTATACACATATTAAAAATTCTAATATTATAAATATTATATCAAGTCACTGTTACAATCATTCGAAAAAACCAAAGTTACTTAGGTATCATATAGTTAATTCTGTTGGTCAGCAATAAGCATGACACAGAATCGGGCTGAACTGGATTGATGAGAGCTCTATCAAAAATCGATGGAATTTAAATAATCTAATATAAATTCATTCAAATTATTTAAAATAACATCGTTCAAAAATATAAAAGACTAAATCATTTAAAAAGAGTCTTCAAACTAAAACTAATTTAAAATTTAATTAAATAGGTTAAACTTAATTGAACTAGAAATACTTAATTTCTCCACTTGAAAAATGATAGGGAAAAGTTTAGAGGGTTACTTAAAAAATGATCATATCCCTCAAATAAAAGTGTGATAGAAAAATAACTTTAATAATAGAGAAAAACATGTTAACTGCATGCCGATCATTTCATTTCTTTGAGGTTCGTGCGTATGTATGATGGTTTAACTATCTTGAGTTCATCGTGAGTTTTCTTTACGTAAGAGTTCAATATGCATTAAGAGGATTCAAGTTCTTTATCAAATGAAAGGTCCTAAAACGAAATGAATTTACAAATAATTTGGTGATGCCATTACTATGGATCAAGTTCTTAAATGAACCTCTGAAACTAACAATTCAATCTTTAAATGAGATGGAACATGTGAAGTATAATTTGGAAAGGTAATGCCATTATAAGCTCTTTTAAGCTTGCTATAAATAAGTATATAGCATAGACATAAATCTCTTTCACAAATAACAAAGCTTAAAATAACTTAAAATGGCATTACCCTACCAAACAAAGCTTCAAACAGTTTTTAATGGCATTGCCCTACCAACTTGTACTTCACATGTTCCAGTTCCATCTCATTTAAAGCCTGAATTGTTAGTTTCAGAAGTTCATTTAAGAACTTGATCCATAGTAATGGCCTCCCCAAATTATTTGTTAGTTTATTTCATTTAGAACCTTTCACTTGATAAAGTGCTCGAATCCTCTTAATGCATGTTGAACTCTACGTAAAGAAAACTCATGTTGAACACTAGATGGTTAAAACTTAATTCATAGGCATGAACTTTAAAGAAATGATAGGCATGCAATTAACATATTTTCTCTATGGTTAAGTTAATTTCCCATCATACTTTTATTTAAGAGATATAATCATTTTTCTAAAGTAGTCCCTTTCTAAACTTTTGTCTCTTATAAAATTAAACATTTCTAGCTAGGATTGATAAAACAGTCTAATCCTAAATCGACTTAACTGCAGAAGGTCAATTTGTTCAATTTTTGGACCAATTTTGGTTTTGAAAAATCAACTTCCAAAAAGGATGTCATTTTGATAAAATAATAAAATAATGTCATTTTTATTCAAAACTGGAGCAAGTTTCAAGTGGCCAATTGAATTGCAGATGATGAGCAATTCTTTAATTATCATGAAATTCCGGAAGAGAGGAAGGTAAAGTTGGTTTGAAGGGAGCTGCTTCTGCTTAGTGGGAGAAGATCAAAGAGAGGAGACGACATGATGGGAAGGATTCGGTTCAGATTTGGATGTGAATGAAATGAATGATCGAGAGAGATTTTTTATCATTAGATTACAAGCAGATTTTGTTCCAACATTATTAACAATGTATACAAGGTTCTCAGTTTGTGTAAGATTATATTACAAAATTTGTGAGGTTATCTTGAAGTAATGATCTCAGAGACAGAGGGGTAGATGATCTCAAGACTCTTGACGGTTTCAGGCTTGCCTTGTGGGATAAAAGCAAAAGACTATTGATATAAAATTTTGCAGAAGCTCAAAATTTGAAATTAAAGGCACATTTTTTTAAGGCAGAATCGTCGGCTCAAAATAGGTAAAATCGAACCTCCCTTTAAAAGTTATATGGGATGAGCTTCTAAAGTTTTCATAAAAAGAACGAAAACCTTGCTAGAATCTCATTCATGTAGGAATCATTTTTAGGAAGAAAAGGCCATAGGTAAGGAAAAGGTGGGTGAAAACAAGGAGGCTCTAAATAATAATACCTAGAGTTTACTATAAGTGTGGAGAATTCAGATATTTGTCAAATCGATGTCCCTGGTAAAAAATAAATATTGTAGAGTACAAGGAAGGTGGTGATTCATTATTTGTGGATTTGATGGTGATGATGAAGAGTATGAGAGTCAGGAGGAAGAAAATGAGGAGAGTTTAGAACTTACTTTTAGCTCCAAAATAAGAAGATAAAAACCAACATCAGATATTTAGGACACATTGTGATTGTTGACAACGAGAGTTACAAGAATATCATTAAAAGATGTAGTGAAACAACTAGGATTATAGATTGAGAAGCACCCAAATCCTTACATAATTGGGTGGATTAAATCAACAGGTAAGTTTCGAGTGACTGAGTACTGTAAGCTACGCTTTTATTGGTCAATATTAGGATGATATTTACTTTGATGTTGTGGATATAGATACTTGTCACTTGCTGTTGGGAAGATATAGCAGTTTGATGTTGCTGCTCAGTATGATGGAAGGGAAAGCATGTATAAGTTGGAAAAAATTAAAAAAATTTGTGCTTCACTCACAACAAAAGAATTCTTAGTCTAAATTAAACTTCCAAAATAGAGGGGCGGACTTTCCTTATTGTTAGTAAATCAGATTGTGAAATATTGATGACAAACTTTTCTTCTGATGAGCCATTATATCCTGATTTGCCATAATACTCGAGGATGAGTTTTTCCCAAGTAGAGGGAACCGACATGGAACATATATTAAAACATATTTTCTATTTCATAAGTTTCCTATTTTTATAGGTGTTCTAGTTATTTTAGTTTTCTATTCATGTAAATTTCCTACTTATATATGTTTTCTACTTGTTTTGGTTTTATTTTCTCTTTAAGTTTCTTATTTATTCTTAGTTTCCTATTTTTCTTTGAATTAGGATTATTTTGTCAAAGCCTATAAATAGGTAGGTTAAACATTGTATTATTCATTCAATCAATAATATTTTATATTTAGTTAGCTTTAAGCTTTCTCTATGAATGGATTCCTGTGTTTTTTCAAGTTAAGTGTCAAGAATCCCACATTGAGTAAGTAAACAATATTAAAATAGTTTATAAATGTAAGTCAAATCTCCCCTTACAAGTTGTCTTTTTGTGTGGAGTTAGACCCAATTTATCACTATATCAAAACTTAAACTTGTCTTAATAGTTTGGAGCAGTGCCTGACCTGTTATAACCCTTTGCCTAATATGTCCGTCAAATGTGGGGGAGGTTAATAGTTTGGAGCAGTGCCTGACCTGTTATAACCCTTTGTTCAATATGTCCATCAAATGTGGGGAGGTGTCAATAATCTTACATTGAGTAAGTAAAGAATGTTAAAATAGTTTATAAATGTATAACAAACTTTCCTTTACAAGGTATCTTTTGGGGTGAAATTAGATCCAAATTTATCATTAAAAGTGTTGCTTAATTTTTTTTGTTTCTTACTACATCATATGCATAGGCTTTTATGGCAATTTGCAAAGAGTGCAACTTCAAAATTGATTTAAAAAATGCTTTTCTTAGTGAAACCACTAATGGAATGATTCAAAGATCAATTGGGGATGAGGTGAAGACCATATTAGGTTTTTAACCACGATCTACATATGTTAAGTTTCTTCTCCTAATCTAACTTTATTTAGAATGTGAAGGATGCATATTGCCGCTTTCAGGCCTAGGTTGCCGTGAATGTTCATTGCATTGGGACAAATCTTGTGTAGAACTGTTACGAATAATACAAGACCCTTATCGCACTCTTCATAATCTTTATCTCCAAGCTTTTCATGAAGGAAAATGTAGAGCTTGTTGGAGACCATCGACGTACTATACTCGATTGATTTACAGGTGTTATTTGTGCCCTTCCTTTTTCCTTGATAGCCAATGTGACATCAACAATGTCGGGGTAATGCCTGCTCCAAAAAGTAAACAGTACCACCAATATGAGCTATATCACTTTGCAGACTATTTAGTTGATTTACAATTATAATGCACTAATTGTAGTTAGAATTGTTGTGACTCGTTCTACCTTTGTTTGGAGTGCAACTTATATTTTCTTATGGAATGCATTGGAATTTCAAGATAAGTAAAGCATAATTGTCACATTCATCCTCTAACTAGCATAAATCCATGAATGGTTGATGAGATTGATAAATCTGAGGAGTATTATTATTATATTTGTGAGAACATGAGGAACCCAAAGTACCATACTTATTCCTGTCAACAATGTGCTATTACTGGTTGTATTTTCATAGCTCATGTCGAATGTGTTGCATCAAGTGGGATAAACTGAACTCTTTTTTTAGAATTTTTGTTTTTAATGACATTTATACTCTAATTGTTTTAATGATAGCTTCAAATAAATCCTCATGATCAGTGTTTTAAAATGATATTTTATTGTTACTAATAAAAATATTTTCAAATTATTGTGCCAAAGTTCATTCAATAGTCACCATAAAATATCTTAATATGACGTCTTTTTAACATAGGTCACTACTTCTGACATTTTATAAGAACTCTTTTAATAAAATTAAAAAGATAGGAATAGGAAGACATATATAAAAGAAGTTAAATGAAATTTAATTTCAATTTAAAAACTATCAGGAGGGGCTTGTATAAGTTTTGCAGTGTCATTTTATTGTTGTTTTGAGTGTAATTTTAACCTACATATTAATTGCATCCAATGCCAAAGAATGTTAAGAGTGCATGTCATGTCTATCCTTTTACTTTAGCGGATACAATTATTGAGGAATGAGTATAAAATAAATATTATCGTCATACTTGGATGTGTGCTTAATGAGGTAAGATTTGGGTTCAATCATCTTTGGTACACCTAAAATATACTCATAATTTTGCATGAACTAGTAATGTTGTGTCAAGATTTTTATTTATTGAACTAAGCTCCCACCTCTGGTAGTTAGATGATAATTAGTGCTTGAATTATATTAATAGTTATCTTGAAGTTTCTAGTTTTGCATTATCTATTAGAAATTATGCTTTACAATTGAATATTTGATTTTAAGAAAATGGTGAGTTAGAGATTAATCCTTGTAAAGAAGCTTAAATCAGAAGCAACGAAGAGAATCTTATAAAGGAGTTTAGATAAGAAGCAATGAAGAGAACATGGGAATTGTTGCGAATTTCTTAAAAAAAGGTTGCAAAACTCTGTTACAGAGAAGAGCGGAGAAGACAATAGGTAATAATAATAAAAGATAGAAATAGTTACAAACATTAGAAGAAAAAAAACGCAACATTTAAATAAAAGGGTAAAATATTATTAAGTTGGGCATAGGACTAGAGTATAATAGATATGTATCAAAGCCGATACTAATAGCTTCAACGACATGAAAAATCAGTGTGCATGATTTCTGTTTTCTCTCTCTATATTAACGGATTCTATGTTTCTCTCTCCTTTTTGATGTTTTCCTTCTTTCTGACAAAAATCATAACAATATATATGCATTTCGTTGTCCATTTTTAGTCTACAACAATTGGTATAAGAGAAGTCAACCCTTAAAAGAATAGCGATGATTGAAAGCACCAGACGTACCGAGTTACAAAGAGTGGAAGAAAGCTTGAACAGTGTAATAGAGAGGATGTTCTTAGAGTCACAAGATCGGAATGAGAGGATGTTTTCGGAGATTCAAAATAGAACAGAAAAAGTGGAAAAAGAGATGACGAAATTAAGAGCTTTACTCTTGCATACTTTTTAGAAACAGGGAGGAGAGGTCGGAACGACCGAATCTACACCGCAAAATAGTTCAGTAAGGCAAGAGCGAGATGGGAATATAACACCTACAAGAATGAGCCGGATTGAGTTTTCATCATTTGATGGTGAGAACGTTAAACTGTGGTTGTACCGATGCTAGTAGTTTTTCTTGTTGGATCAGACTCTTGAGAAGACAAAGGTGAGTATGGCAATCTTACACATGGATGAACGAGCTCAGGAATGGTATCGTTTGTATGTTAGGAATTGTAACAAGACAGAAGTAATGGAATGGGAGGAGTTCATAAAAGCTTTGAAACAAAGGTTCGATGCAGAAATATTTAATGATCTGGTAGGTGATTTTAAGGAATTGAAACAACAGGGGATAGTTCTAGACTATTGTCTGCAATTCGATCACCATTCCAACAGGTTGACGCTATCTGAAGAATACTCAGTGGGGTTTTTCATTAAAGGACTTAAACTAGAGATTGGAGTGACAATTGCATCAAGCTTATATGCTAGCTCAAAACAAGAGGCAATTTTGAGGTCCACGGGGAATACAATGTTTAAACGCAAAACAACGATGAAAGAAGCGAATGATAATAGCAGTTTCAATCCAAACTCACGTGGTTTACAGTCGGTAAATTCATTCAGAGGTCACCATCTGACGAAATACTACCTACACCAACGTCGACATTACGACCATTGTCATCGGTAAGAACTTTTAAACCCTATAAGCATTTCAGTAGCAAGGATTTCAATGAGAAAAGGGTAAGAAATATAACATTGGCCATCAATGTAAGAAGAGACAATTATAGTTTTGTGCAATTACTGGAGATGATGAAAGTGGAAAAAACTCTCCTAAAACGGAAGAGGAAGAACTCGAGGGGAGTCTGGAAGAAGAAGATAACCCGATGGTTTCCATGCAGGCCATGTTGGGATTATCAGGGAACACCAAATTTAGGCAAATGAGGGTGTTTGGAAAGCACCAAAGAAGGAAGATACATATATATTGATCGACAATGGGAGCACCCATAATTTTGTGGACACTTCGGTCATAAGAAAAGAAGGATGTCAGCTTCAAGAGAAGGAGCCCATTCTCAGCATCGTAGGGGGAGGATTACAACTGAAATGCCATCAGTATTGTAAAGGATTCACGTGGACGATACAAGGAGTGCAGTTCACCATGGACACATTGGTATTAGTATTAGGTGGGTGTGATGTCGTGTTAGGGGTGCAATGATTGAGTGGATTAAATGAGATTTTATGAAACTTCAAGAATCGAACAATGACGTTCAAGTGGGAGGGACGCTTGGTTACATTAAGCGGGAACCTAGCAGGAAGATCCAAGATCGTCTCCAGCAAGGAATTCTAGAAACATCTACATCGAGCAACCCCGGGGGCGGGGGGAGGGGGGTTTCAATTATTCATGATGCAACTATCAACACTGATTAAGTTCCAACTACATCAAATGAGAATGGCATCAGATCAATGGAGCGCATTCGATGAGATTAATGTTATTTTTTTGGAGTATACAGAAGTTTTTCAAGAACCGACCGAGCTTCCTCCAAACCGTTAATATAACCACTGGATAGTGCTGAAGAAAGGGATTGAGGCCATCAATGTTCGACTGTATAGATACTCAGGGGTACAGAAAGATATAATCGAATAATCAGTTTGGGATCTCATGAGGCAAGGTTTTATTTGACAGAGTTACAGGTTGTATGTGTCGCTAGTGGTTTTAATAAAGAAGAAGGACGATTCATGGAGGATGTGTGGATTACAGTGAGCTGAACAAACACACGGTGAAAGACAAATTTTCGATACCGTTGATTGAGGAACTGTTAGATGAGTTGCATGGGGCTGGTTGGTTCACTAAATTGGATCTACGCTTCGAATACCATCAAATATGAATCCTAAGTCTGACGAATGCTCCTTCGACGTTTCAAAGGCTGATGAATGAGCTGTTGAAACTGTATCTGCGCCATTTTATTCTAGTCTTCTTCAACGATATCTTGATATACAGTCCGTCTTTGCAGCTGCACGTTCTACATATCTCAACAACAATGGATACAATGAGGAGGAATCAATTATTCTTAAAAGGTAATAAGTATGTGTTTAGGGCGAGACAAATTAAGTATTTAGGTTATACAAATTCGTAGATGGGTGCCACTGATTACCGAAAGGTTAAAATGATCGAGGAGTAGCCAAAACCCAAAAGGGTTAAGGAGCTCAGAGGATTTCTAGGAATTACAGGGTATTATCGGAGATTCATTAAAGGATATGTGATGATAGCTAAGCCATTAACGGAATTATTGAAGAAGGAACATATGGTGAGTTGGGAATGGCAGGATGAAGAACATAAGGCCTTTGAGAAATTAGAAAGAGCTATTACTTCAACACTGGTGTTGACATTGCCTGATTTCTCAAAGACATTTGTAATTGAAGTAGACGCCAGTGGACAAGGTATAGGAGCGGTATTACAGCAGGAAGGCCACCCCATAACATTCCTCAGTAAGTCATTAGCAAGAAGACATTGTGGATTTTCAACCCACAAAAGGAGTTTTTGGCGATAATCAAGGCAATAAAGCATTGACATCACTACTTGAGCTATAAGCCATTTATTGTGAGAACATACCATAAGTGTCTTAAATATTTTTTAAAGCAGAGATTGACAACTCCATTCTAGCAATCATGGCTTCCAAAATTGCTTGGCTACGATTTTGAAGTGTAGTACTGGAGTGGGAAGGAGAATAACGCTACAGATGCACTTTCAAGAATCACAAGTATGAAAATAATGATGCTGTTGGTAACGTAGTTACATGGTGAATTATTAGATGAGATTAAAAAGAGTGGGAAGAAGATCGGATGATGCAAGAAATGATCAGTAAATTGAGAAATGGCACACTGAAGTCTAGTGTGTATGAGTGGAAAAATGAACTGTTGAGGTGGAAGGTTTGTTTCATGGTTAGTGATAACAAAGTATTGAGGCGACAGATAATTGAAATTAGCCATAATAATGCGATGAGTGGTCATGTTGGGGTGATAGCGACAACAAAGAAGATACAAAATATGTTACTTTAGAAGGTATTGGCAAGAGATGTGCGGAGATATGTCCAAAATTGCATGAATTGCAAAGAAACAAATACGACAATTTAGCATACCCAGTGTAAAGAAGAGAGTTTGAATGGTAAAAATGAGTAGTTTTTCATTGAGTATAATCGGATATATATATACAGAGAGTACAATTAGAGATTGAGATAATATTTACAATATTTACAAATATTTAAGTTTGAAAATAAAGGCAATATCTTATCAGATAATTACAAATATTCGGGCTGACTAAGTCTTATCCTTAACACTTCCCCGCAAATTGATGGGGGGAAGCACCATTAGTTTGGCCTTCAAGTCTAGGAATCAATTCTTCGACAACGGCTTGGTTAACACATCAGCTAATTGGTCAGTAGTCGGAATGTACGAGACAATAAGATGTTTCCATCGAACTTGATCACGCACAAAGTGAAAATCTAGTTCAAGATGCTTCGATCTAGAATGAAAGACCGGATTTGCAGCTAAGTATGTGGCTGAGATGTTGTCGCACCAGATTCTTGGCATAGTAGGAAGAGAATGATGAAGTTCACGAAGAAGACCCTGAAGCCAATATACTCGAAGTCGCCAAGCTAGAGCTCGATACTCGAGTCGATCTTTGGATTGAGCTACAGTTTTCTGCTTCTTCGTACTCCATGAGATAAGGTTAGCACCATGAAAGACAACATAAGCTGAGGTACTTTTCCGATCAGTTTTATCTCCACCCCAATCCGCATCAGAAAAGGCAACAATAGAGGCTAAACGAGACGGCTTAAGAACAATACCATGGTCTATTGTACCGCGCAGATATCGAAGAATACACTTGACCGTTTGCCAGTGATGTACCGATGGTGAATGCATGAATTGAGCAGTTTTGTTGACACCCATAGTTATATCGGGTCTAGTAAGAGCTAAGTATAGAAGAGCACCCACGACTTGCCGGTATAACGTCGGATCATCAAAGGTAGAGGAAGTCAAAGTAGTCAAATCAGTTTGAGGAGTGGAAGGAGTCGAAACTGAAGACGCCTCATGCATATTTGCGCGCTTTAATAGATCCAAAATGTATTTGGATTGTGAAAGATGCAATCCATCCGATAGCCACTCAACCTCAACCCCAAGAAAATATGAAAGGGGACCCAAATCTTTAATTGCAACTAATTTGCCGAGTAGATTAATGATATGCTGAAGTAGATGAGACGATGAGCCTGTCAGAATTAAGTCATCAACATACACTAAGCAATATGTAATGTCATTACCAATCGAGTAGATGAACAATGAACTATCAGCTTTGGAGCTGCGAAAACCGATCTTTGTAGAGCATTAGTAAGACAGAAATACCAAGCACGAGGTGCCTGTTTCAAGCCATAGAGAGACTTCTTGAGAGAACACACATGATGTGGCTTGGTAGGATCGATAAAGTCTTGAGGCTGCTCTATAAAAATCGGTTCATCAAGTGACCATGTAGAAAGGCATTCGAGACATTGAGTTGTCGAATAGGCCATCGATGATTAACTGCAATCGACAAAATAAGCCGAACTGTGGCTGGTTTGATGACAGGACTGAATGTTTCAACATAATCGATACCGGGTCGTTGATGAAAACCTTTTTCTATGAGCCGAGCTTTGTATCGATCAATAGAGCCATCAACCTTGGTCTTTATACGATAGACCCATTTGCAGCCAATCACATTAGAGGCTAGCGATCGTAGAACCAAATCCTAGATCCCATTTGCCATTAATGCATCAATTTCAGCAGACATAGCCTGACGCCAAATCTGTTGGTTGGCCGCTTCGGTATATGATGATGGAGCAGTCAAGACAAGAGATGAAGCAGTGAAAACTCTTGGCTTTAAACTACCAGTCCGGGACCGAGTAACCATAGGGTGCTGATTTTGAGAGCCTTGAATTGCGGTTGGCACAACCGGTAAAGAGGTTTGTGGCGCAGAAGGAGCCACGACAGTCGACTCAGCAAGAGTGCGGTGTAGTAGGAATAGGAACAATGGCGTCGGGCTGATTGGATGATGGTAATGGTGTGGGGGCGACAGTAGGCTGCGGGGAAGCGGGTTTGGAGTGAGGTAGGCCGAGGGAAAATATGATAGTGGGAGATGGCGGTGAACCGAGAATAGAAGACTGCCCATCACTTTCTTTGAACGGGAAAACCTGCTCATAAAAAATAACATGTCATGAGTAAAAAAATTTGTTGGTAGACAACGACAGACATTTATAACCTTTATGAAGAATGCTATAGCCAAGAAACATGCATTTGGTAGAACGGGGCTCAAGTTTATTCTTGGTATAGGGACGAAGCCAAGTATAACAACAACAACCAAATACACGAAGAAAATTATATTCCGAGTTATGTTGAAAAATTACTTGGTAGGGTGATTTGTGATCAAGTTGTGGACTTGGTAATCCGTTTACAGTGTAAACGGTAGTAGCAAAGGCATGATCCCAATATTTTGGTGGAACAGAGGAGTGGTGTAAAAGGGACGACCGGGCCCAAGAATGTGGCGGTATTTGCGTTCGGCACAGCCATTTTGTTCAGGTGTGTGAGGACATGAGCTGCGTTGAATAATGTCATTATTGGCTAAGTATTTTTCGAGAGCTTGAAATTCCCCACCTCAATCGAATTGAAACTGTTTGATAGGTTTACCAAAGTATTTTTCAACAATAGCTCGAAATTGAATGAAACAAGTAAAAACATCAAATTTATGATTTAAGAAAATAAATCCACGATACTTGGTATAATGATAAAAAGATGACATAATATAAATAACCAACAACAGAGGCAATAGGAGAAGGTCCCCATAAATCAGAACAAATTAATTCCAAAGGTTCTTTTGCTGCATAACTAGAATCTGAAAAAGACAATTTGTGAGATTTGCTAACACAACAGGTCTCACATAAAGAAGAATCACGCTTAGAAGAAGCGGATAAATTATTCAAACTTAAAACTTTACTGACGGTCTTGGAGCAAGCATGGCTTAATCTAGCATGCCATGTAGACAAAGAAACAAAATTGCAAGTTGGAGACACACGATCGGTGGCTAAACGATAAAGCCCATCTTTAATAAACCCTTGATGAAGTGGTTGCTTCGTTTTGCGGTCCTTAATCACAAAATAATCGAGAAGAATTCAATAGAGACATCATTAGAATGAGTAAACTGATAAACAGACAGCAGATTGAGGTTAGACTCCGGAATATGAAGAATATTATGTAATGAAAAAGGACGAGAACTAAGAGATAAAGTATTTGAACCAAGACGGGAGATAGGTAAAGTTTTACCATTGGTGAGTGTCACTTCATCGGTGCCAATATACTCAGAGTGAATGCCCAGATTTTCCAGTTCAGAAGTCAAGTGATGGGTAGCTCCAATATCAACGATCCACTGTTTGTCTGGGGCATGAGGAGAGGAGCCATAGTGGGCAATCGGTTTGGGGTTGTAATTTGTGTATTTGGGGCTAGGACACTATTTGATGGTATGTCCCCGGCCTCAACAATTGTAGCAAGTCGGAGTGAAAGGCTCAAAAGTGGAGGAGGCAGCATGTCCACGGCTAGATTGGAAGCCAGTGCGTCGATTCCCACGGCCTCGTCCTCGCGAGGCGTCGGTATTAGCTTGACGGTCAGCATAGTGAGCAACAGCAGGGGGATTGAGCGACTCATTCACATTTTTCAACTGCATTTCTTCAGAGAGAAGTAAGCCAAATAAATCATCAAATGAAATAGAAATCAATCTTGCGTCTATATTTTGCGCAAAAGGGGCGATACTCGGGGCCAAGACCACGTAAAATGTGATCAACAAGGTCATCTTCAGAGATGCCAACATCAAGGGCAACAAGCTGATCAAACAAGCGCTTGGCACGATCCATATAAGTGACAATAGAGTCATTGTCACGAGTCAGGGCGTGTAGAGCATTTTTGAGAGTGTGAACTTGTGCTCTAGAGCCCGAAGCATAAGTGGTCTGCAACCGAGACCAGGCTACATAAGCAGTAGTGGCACCAACAACCTGCGATAAAATGGGTTCAAAGAGCGAACCAAGGATCCAGCTTAACACCATTTGATCCTTAATGTACCAAGTCTGGTATTCCGGATTCGGAACATCGGCAACTTCTTTGGGAGGCGGTTTGGTGCCATCAACATGGTGGAACAGTTGATGACCATGAAGGATAGGTAGAAGTTGCGTTTTCCATAGGAGATAATTTGAGGAAGTGAGCTTAATGGTGAGTTGATTGTGAATAGAGGGAAAGGATAGGAGAAAGGGCACAGAGGAGGAAGATGAAGCAGGAGTGGTGACCATGGTGAGAGATGCGAAAATCCCAAGAAAAGAAAAGAAGAAGAAGAAGAAGAAGGTGTTTAAACCAAACACGGCTGCTCTGATACCATGTAAAGAAGAGAGCTTGAATGGTAAAAGGAGTAGTTTTTTATTGAGTATAATCGGATATATATATACAGAGAGTACAAGTAGAGATTGAGATAATATTTACAAGATTTACAAATATTTAAGTTTGAAAATAAAGGCAATATCTTAACAGATAATTACAAATATTCGGGCTGACTAAGTCTTATCCTTAACACCCAGGACTATTGCAACTGTTTAAAATTCCGGAGGGAAGCTGGAGGGAGGTTATTATTGATTTCATTGAAGGACTACCTATATCTAAAGGAAAATTGGTGATTCTTATGGTTGTTGATAGGTTTACTAAGTACTCTCACTTCATTTCAGTTAAACACCCTTATGCTGCTTGTGAAATCACATAATTGTTTCTTAATAACGTGTTTAAATTATATGGGATGCTAGAATCAATTATCAGCAATAGAGACCCGATTTTCATGAGTAAATTCTAGCAGGAGCTATTTAGATAACAGGGAGTGCAATTCAAATATTCCACCGCCTACCATCCTCAGACCGACGGTCTCACAGAAGCTACTTAGATTACAAGGAGTGCAACTCAAATGTTCCACCGCCTACCATCCTCAGACTGACAGTCTCACAGAAGCAGTAAACAAAATTTTAGAGACTTATCTGAGGTGTTTCTATAGTGAAACTTCTCAACGGTGGTGTGAGTGGTTATCGCTAGCGGAGTGGTGGTATAATACCATATAACATCCATCTATCGATTCCACACCCATTGAGGTGTTATACGACTATCCTCCAATAATGTACATGCAGTATATAGCGGGGGCTCGAAGGTGACAGAAGTGGATCGAGTTCTTTGGGACAGAGAAACAATGATTAACGCCACGAGGATTTATTAACAACGAGCTCAAAACAGAATGAAACAACATGCAGATGTCAGGTGTTTAGAGTGTGAATTTGAAGTTGAGGAAATGATGTTACTCAAGTTTCAATCGTATAGGCAACACACTCTACATAGGAGAAACAATCAGAAGCTGTCTCCCCTGTACTATGGGCCATATAAAGTAATGCAGAAAATGGGAAAGGTGGTGTATAAAATCGAGCTACCAGCAACTTCCTTGATACACCCTATGTTTCATGTGTCACAACTGAAGAGAGCAAAATTAGATCGGAGTAGAGTCTCATCAGCTTTGCCAAAATTTATCACCCCTGTGGAACGAATTCCTGTGGCGGTACTAGACATACGCATTGCATAGAAGAATAACAGAGCAGAAACTCAGCTGTTAGTGCAATGGTTAGATGGAGGAAATGTGGACGTGACTAGAGAATATCTCTTTGATCTCCAGAAATGCTACCCAGAAATCAACTTGGTGGACAAACATGCTAAGGAGAGGGGAATTGTTACAGAGAAGAGCGAAGAAGACGATACGTAATAATAATAAAAGACAAAAATAGTTACAGACGTTAGAAGAAAGACAAAGCACAACGTTTAAATAAACGGGTCCAGTGTTATTAAACTAAACATGATACTTGAGTATAATAGATGTGTATTAAAGCTGGATACTAACGGCTTCAACGGTATGAAAAATCAGTGCGCATGATTTCTGTTTTCTCTTTCTATATCAATGGATTCTATGTTTCTCTTTCCCTTTTAATGTTTTCCTTCTAACACCTTCTGACAAAATCATAACAACGTAAATGCATTCCGTTATCCATTTTTAGTTTACAACAAACTCTCAAGCTTAACCTTTGCTGGGTTTTTCTGCAATCATCTCCCTTATGCTTTACTCAATCCATTAAAGCATAAACATTTTCATTTTGTTCCTCCGAAATTTGTTGAAAGGGTACGTATAATCGAATTGGGTTAGATTTTGATTTTGAAGGTGATCGAGCCAAAATCTGGCCCGGTTTTATGAGTATATATGTAGAAATTCTGACTTGGCTCTGTCTTGTTGTCTTCAACATGGTTAGGAATTGCCAATGTGTTGTGTTATGATATAATGATGAATATGTTCTTAATTAATTTTATTTCATATTGCTGAATATGACCTATAACTGAACTTGTGTTAGTTTGTTCTTATGCTTGTCATTCCAATTCCACCGCCACATGAAACAAACCCTTTACACATAGACAAGTATGTCTGTTGTCGATCCTTCACAAGAAAAGAGAAAGGTGAGAATGTAACTGAAACTTTGTTGGAAACACAGAATTGATAGACAGAAATTAAATTGTGTTTCATTGCAGGTACACATAAGACTCTATCCAAGTGGAAGGTTATGTGATTTGTGTTTAATGTACCACGGCCTTCATGACTGATTTTAAGACCAGAACCATCTCCAACCATGATATCTTCAGTGCCTTGATAGGGAGTATGCATGGCAAGGGTCTGCAGATCAGTTGTCACATGATGAGAAGCTCCAGAGTCAAGGATCCATTGATCTTGATTGGAAACAGTAGCTAGATTTGCTCTCGGAGAGGTGGAAGAAGAATCAACAGCAATAATGCGAAATGAAGGACATCTTTTAGCACTGTGATCTTGAACACGACAAATTTGGCATTTGCCCAGGTATAGCCGTGGTTGATATTGAGACTGCATTGGCCCATATGTAGGTCGAAAGTTGTTCTGATTGTGGTGTTGAAAGTGTGAGTGATGATGATTCTGATACTGTTGATTGCGCCATCGAGGCATGTCCTGACTATTATAAGTGGAATGAGTCTTTTTACCTCCTGACTTGGCTGTGTAATTTGTTGTTGCAGGAAATTGAGTTGAAACAGGAGTAGAGAGATCTGCTTCAGCCGTGATGAGTTTCTCATGTAACTCATCAAAGGAAATAGGTGTGTCTCTAGCATTGATGATGCGGATGACTTCACTATATTCGTCACCAAGACCTTCAAGTACTTTATCAGTGATGTCTTCAGGGTCCATCGGAGCATTCAAAAAAGCAAGTTCATCTGTTTTGGTTTTGATGGTCTGCATGTAGTCAGTGATGGACAGCTGGCCTTTGGTAAGTCTTTTGAGCTGAGTTTTGACTTGTTTTTGCTTGCCTCGTGATGCATGTGCATAAGTTTTGGCTAAAATGTCCCAGGCTTCTTTTGAAGTGTTTGCAGTGGCAATGAATGGGATGATAGTTGGTGAGAGAGCTCCAATGATGGCATTCAGGATCAATTGATCTTGGCGAATCCAACGATGATAGTTTGGGTTTGGAATAGGGGTATCAGTGGTGGTTAGGATGGCTGGAGGGCAGCTCTTGGTGCCATCAATATAGCCTTGCAAATCATAGCCTATAAAAAGACTATTGAATTGCATTCTCCAGGCAAGATAATTAGTAGAGGTAAGTTTCAAAGGAGCTTGAGCAGCGGAATTAATGGTTATAATTTGGGTAGGTTCATCAGAAACAGTATTGATGATTGAGGCCATTGAATTGGAGAAAAAAAACTGACGTTAGTCGGAAGCTCTGATACCATATAATAGCTGAGAATGTATAGGGGAATGAATGAGATTTTTATTAATGATTCACTTGGCTATATATGTACATACATCTGTGTATTTGAATATACAAAACAAAATCTATCTCCTATGATTGTGTATGCGGATAAGTGTACAGATAATGAAGAATCTGTTTGAAATTTAAAGGTACTCTTATCTGCTTATCTACATTTGTATATTTGGACTTGGGCTAGTTATAGAGGATGGGCTTTTGCGCTGGTGACATACTCTTAATAAATCCATTAAAGCATAAACATTTTCATTTTGTTCCTCAAATTTGTTGGCGATAATCGAATTGGGTTAGATTTTGATTTTGAAGGTGATCGAGCCAAAATCCGCCCGTTTTATGAGTATATATGTAGAAATTCGATTGTCCACATGGTTGAATTGCCAATGTGTTATGATATAATGATGAATATGTTCTTAATTAATTTTATTTCATATTATCAATATGACCTATAACTGAACTTGTGTTAGTTTGTTCTTATGCTTGTCATTCCAATTCCACCTGCCAAATGAAACAAACCCTTTACACATAGACAAGTAGCACGCCTATCATTTCGTCCTTCATGTAAATGATAGCTTTTGAGTTAACATTTTTTAATTATGTTCAAACTGACATGCAAGACGAGAGTTTAGGATTTTTCTTAATCCGTGGTTGAATATGTGAGGTTAATAACAATGTTTAAAAAATTAAACAGATTAGGCCAGTTTAATTTTTAATTTGATTTATTTTAATAAATCTTGTTATTAAAAAATCGACCAGTTTATTAATTAATCAACTAAATTTTCTAAACTAATTGATTTTATAAATTAAAATAAATATTTTTGTTTTAAAAATGAGGTTGAGCTTCAAAACAACTTTTTTGCCTTTGAAAATGGGGTAAACCTTACTCTGCGTTTGGTTGCTATCTCCAGTAGCTATAGACAAAACAAAACAGGATAGAACGGAACAG
Organism: Erythroxylum novogranatense; assembly: GCA_029891385.1. Classification (NCBI taxonomy): domain Eukaryota; kingdom Viridiplantae; phylum Streptophyta; class Magnoliopsida; order Malpighiales; family Erythroxylaceae; genus Erythroxylum; species Erythroxylum novogranatense. The sequence goes on from CM057227.1 coordinate 104,856,871, forward strand.
AAACTGGAGACAGGGAGGTGTTTGGTTGTGGTTGACAGAACAAAGAAAAATGTCTTTGTTTTGAGGACATAATGTGTTTGGTTGTAGGGGAGAGAAAACAAATATAATGCAAATATGTAATTAATTGATGGTTATATTACGAACTATTTGTGTTAGGTGAAAAGTTAACAAATAATAATAATTATAAACTATTATGAAATATTGAATAATAATAATAATAATAATAATAATAATAATAACAACAACAACAAAGTTAATAACAAGAACAAAATAGACACAAAATGTTCCATAATAATAAATATGAATACAATGATAATAATAATAATAATAATAATAATTATAAAGACAAAATATACAATGATAATAATAATAATAATAATAATAATAATAATAATAAATACATAATGATGCTTGATAATAGAAATTGTACATCTAAATCTCGATTAATAATAATAATAATAATAATGAATTTGTCATAATAATAAAAATGCAAATTAAAAGATAACAATACTAATATAATTAATAATATTGTGGTTTGTTAAAATAATATGTGGTTTGTTAGAAATGAAAAGGTAAAACCTGATGAAATAATAAAGAACTAATAACAATAATAATAATAATAATAATAATAATAATAATAACAAAATTATAATGCTAATAATTATAAGAATAATAATGATAATGATAATAAGAAATTAATTATAATAATATTGATAATACTAATAATAACAATAACAATAATAACAATAATAATAATAATAATAATAATAATAATAATAATAATAATAATAATGTATAATACGATAATAATAGATTAATAATGATAACAAAAACGTAATAATAATAATAATAATAATAATAATAATGTAATAATAATAATAATAATAATAATAATAATAATAATAATAATAATAATAATAATAATAATAATAATAATAATAATAATAATAATAATAATAATAATAATAATAATAACATCTACATTATACTACTACTACTAATAATGAATTCCAAATATATGTTAATAATAATAATAATAATTATTATTATTATAATAAATACAAAATGAAGCTTAATAATAATAATAATACATCTACATTATAATACTACTAATAATTATTAATAAATAAAACTTAAATATAAATTATTTTTATTAGTGACATTTATTTTGATATCTTATATAATATTTATTGATAAAATATTATTTATAAATTCATATTTATTTTAACTATATTTTAATTATTAAATCAAAATTTTATTGAAATATATTTTGTAAAGATATTTTTAATTTAATTATTGTGGTTTTTAAAGATATGTTAATTATTGTGATTTTTAAATGATATTTTTAAAGATATTTTTAATTTAATTAATATTGTGGTTTTGGTCAATTTTAAAAACTAAATAAGACAAAAGAAACAAAACTTATTTTAAAAACATAGCTGTAACGTGAGTAACGTGGATAGTCTCCTGTCCTATTTTTTTGAGAGGGACAATAAATTTTGTCCCTATCTACCGGAGATGGGGATAAATCCACAGGGACAGGAACCAAACACTCAGGAGGGTAGAATTTTTTTGATCTTATCTACTGTCCCCACCTACAAAGACAGTAACCAAACACATGCTAGAGTCAAGTCATACTTTAAATAAGAAACAACATTGAATATAAGAGTCTGTCAACCTTTTTCTTTTTATGCTTCAAAGAGAGTAGTTTGCCTTGTAGTATGTGTCTTAGTGTATTTACTAATTTAAAGGTTTTAACTTTCAGTGGCCTGCAACTCATCTTGAAAATTTGAAAGATATGGTTTATGTGTTATTGTTTTCATAGTAATTTTATCTGAAAATATTTTAACTAATTAACAGGTTTATCTTCCTAGATTAACCATGTGAAGTATGCCTGGTATTATGGCCGGTGGTTTCCGCGTAAAGTGAAGTATGCCTGGTATTATGGCCGGTGGTTTCCGCGTAAAGTATGCCTGGTATTATGGCCGGTGGTTTCCGCGTGACATGTGACCTTATGCCTTGAATAGTTCTTCTGACAAAAGTGATCACATGTGATCTGCATATTTATGGCAGACAGGATAATCTAACTTTGCATCGTGGAACTTTAAAACTTTTTTAGTCCCAACTCCCAAGCTGCTCTGACAGTCAAATAGTTAACAGGTTTCTCTTTCCTCAACTCTGAAAATCACCCATCTCAGCCATAGATATGCCTCAACTCTTCTGCTGGAAAGTTAACGGGAAAACCTTCTAGATTGGTGATGCGCTGAAGAGCCAGATTATGTATTTTGGCCACGATTTACATCCGCTAAGTTTCTTCAATGGTTCTCATCAAATATGTGAATGATGCATGTTGCGACTTTCAGGACGGCGTTATGTCGCACTGAATGTTCAGTGTATTTGGATAAGCAGAACTGCCATGAATAATACACACCCTTATCACCCTTTTTCATAATCTATTCGTACAGCACCAGACTTTTGATGAACGCCAACGTACAGCTTGCCGGAAACCGTTATACGTAAAGATTGTGAAAAGGGTGATAAGGGTGTTGTATTATTCGCGAAAGTTCTGCACAAAATTTATGCCAATACACTGTTTAAAGCAATCAGAACTTGGACCTGAAAGGGGCAATCTGCATCTTGACATTCTAGATTAGTGTCATTAGTACAACTGAAGAAACTTAGCAGATATAGATCGCGGTTAAGATACCTAATTTGGTCTTCACCTCAGTCTCCATCTTTAAATCGTGATATCCCTGAGAAAATCAAGTTTGAAATCAATTTTGAAGCTGTATTCTTCGCGGATTACCATAAAAATGCCACCGCAAAAATCTCTGCACTGAGCACAGATGAACTTCCCACAATCATATTTAGTAGAAACTTGGTGATGCGAGTGGCAAGGGTGGTGTAAACATTCTTGTTGGGTAATTTCTGCGCATCTCTTATGATGGTAGAAACAACAGACAAAGTAACCACATGTTAGGTCCACTAGTTTCCTTTTGCATAGCTCGCAATTACAATATAAAACCAAAAGCAAATCCTTTCTGGAGTTGAATAGGAAGAGCTTATGATCATGACTGTCATGGTAAATCTGAGTTTTTGTATCAGGAGACAGCGATGTTGTGATCTGCCGGGGGGCAGCGTTATCAGGTGAAACAGCGCATTTAGAATCCAGCTTCAACCCACACACTGCGCCTACGTAATAATTAGGAATTGATATGATATCCCTGCAACCATCACAAGTATGCTTCTTATAATTAAAAGATGGTGATTCAGAATCAGAGACTTCATCACCCAGATATCGTCACACACCTCACAGAAATTGACAGGACCATCATCCACGATTTTGAAGCAGACACAGCACTTGGAATAGCCTTCATCATCATCATCTAACTCTAGTATTCTTCTATTTCTTTCATCCCTTTTGGAAAACTTGAGCAAAGTATGGGAGAAATTCTCTTTGTTTTCTTCACAAAAAGTCAAGAAGTATTCATGTTCAAATTGAATCTCCATTATCAGAAGTTCAAACTGATTGGTGATTGATTAGAAGGGGGAAAAGAGAAGGGTTTACGATTGGGAAGGTTTATGACTGAATTGCAACCTCATTCGATGCAAATTATAACTCAACTATTTTTTTTCAACAAAATAAAAATATTCAAAGCTTTAACAGATGTTATTCTAATACTAATCCATACCCGCATCATTATTGATGAACAAACATTTAAAAAACAAGGTAAGGCTAAAAAAAAGAAAAGTTTTTCATAAGGTTTATTAAATCTCAATTATATAAAAGCACTTTTAAATCATCCACATTTAAATTAACCTTCACTTCAATCGAATAAATTTTTTGTTGTATAAACGAGGAGGGTTTAAATCTTCAACTTTACTTAAATAAAAAAAGTTCCTTGTCAACTAACTTGTGTTATCGAGGTAAAGCAAAGCTTCTTTTAATAATTTTTAAAACATTTTTCAAAATTCGTTCTTTAATACTTTTCTAAGGACTGTACTGTTGCCAACTTGCCAGAGTCTTTGACGTTGACATATACCAACCACAACATGTAAAACGAATTTATTCAATTTATTATATTTTTGTCTATCATACCATGGCTTACGGATACTGTCCAGGAATTGCGTTATGCACGTGGATTAATTGAAAGCTTATGCACGTGGATTAATTGAAAGCTTACACAATTTGGTTTGGTTGGGTAAGAGAATTTTCTCCAGTGAACTTCAACCAAGTAAAAGAGTATTATCTTCTTTGATCGTTAAGCGTAGATCTCGTCACATATTCAAGCGACGAGATCCGCGCCTGACGATCAAAGGAGACAATATTAATTTGCTTAGTTGACATTCAGTAGACAAGATCATCTAATCCAACCAAACCACAATTCAAGGTACTTTTCATGGCTATTTCCTTTATCACGGGGTTATGCTCAATTTCGTTTACCTACACACAATACAACAACCAAAACAGATGATGAAATAGTTGAGTAAGACAAGGATCTAAAAAAAACAAAAGAATCCAGTTTACCTTACTTGATAAGACACATTCAATGTGCGCTGTGAGAAGAAAAATCAAAATGGGAGCATGCATTTATGCCAGCAGGAAATTATTGACGAGGTTGTTACTTTAGCAAATTTCTTAGAACATGTGCCGCAGCCTCGAACCCAACTTCAGGCAATGATATGAGTTCTGTTCTGCTTCGCGGTTAAGATCGCCTAACGCTCCAGATCGCCGAAAAACGGCATGCGAACGGACATAAAGATACGATGACGAATTCGGCCTTGCATCGGCCAATTCTGGCGGACACGGTCGTCATACACTCGGTCAGATTCAAAATACCGCACAAATACCGCCAAGACTGAAATTTTAAAAATTAGGGATTTTTGCAAAATTTTTCAAACTTTTAAATTTTCCTCCTCTCTCCTACCTCTCCTTCCCTTTTTTTTAGTTTTTAAAATAATAATAAATTTTTATTACTAATAATAATTATAAATTAAATAAAACTTTAAAGTAAATTATTTTAGTTTTATTACCAATAAATTATTTTATTTTTATTACTAATAAATTATTTTTTAATTTATTTTAACATTTTATATAATATTTATTAATAATATTAATAAATTAGTTTATAAATAATAATTTTAAAATTATTACTTATAAACTAATATTTATTTTATATATTTTCAATTATTAAATTAAAATTTATATATTTTGAAATTAATTATATTTATTAATAATTATTAAATAATCTACAATATGACAATGGACTATTTTATAATTTAAAAAAAATAGAGACAATTTTATAAATTTAAAAATATTTTGTATTATTGTAATATTTTAAATACTTTGTATTATTCTTAATTTTATAATTGTATGATGATAATTGTTTTTATTTATATTAATTGTGGTTATTATTTATATGTAAAATATTTAAAATTATTGTTATTTCATAATAATTGTCATTATTATTTATTATTAAAATTTTTGAAAGCATGATTGATGTAAATAAAGAACTAGTAAAATATACAAGATAATGTGATAATATAACAATATGGACTATTTTGCAATTCTTAAAATTTTAAGCTTCAGGCCTTAATTTTCTCAACCTGAAAAAATTAGAATCCATGATGTGACCATATTGTCTACCCGAACCCAGTGTTCATATTCAAGCGATGTCTTATTGGAATAATACATGTTCCATTGATAAATCCCAATTTTACCTTAACTCCTAAAGCAATTCTCATAGTTCTCGACCAAGACAAGTAATTGGATCCGTTAAGAGGAGAGGACACAAGAATCATACCATGATGATCTAATGATTGCAGTTGTAAGGGATCTTTAATGGATTGGCTACCGTATTGTTGTTTTGCTTTATGAAGACGATCACTTTCTGCCATGACTAATGGAAATTATCAGTAGCAGAGTTCAGTAACCAGTGATCATTTAGGTTCTGATACATGTACAATTTTTAGGTAAGAAGCAAAATAAGAATTTCCTATGTTATTATTGAATTTGTTTATATACATAGACTACAACTGAAATTAGTAACAAACTAACTACAACCATTTCTTTAACAGTTTATCAGCTACAAAGAAAAGCTAAAGTTGTTAACTTAAAACTTTAAACACTACTCTACGCTATGATTAAGCATGGTAACGAGTTAGGTCAAATCAAGGCTACTTTTAGCTCAAACTCAACTTAACCCTATCTTTTGATCTATGGGCGGCCCGAAACTCAATCAAGGAAAAATTTTATTGAGTCTTATCTAACAAAGTAATATTGTTTTAGTCAACTTTGTTTACTTAATCCATTTTATAAAATTTCATCATTTTTATCAATAGTTGTGAACAACTTGGTCAGGTTGTTTATGAAACCCAAATTTGAACTAGATTAAAATGAAAAATAAAAAATAAAAAATTAAAGTTCAAGCCTACAATTAATTTTGATAAAAATTGGCCAAGACAAGCCTATATTATTTTGCCCAACCTACTTGGGATCTCATCTACTAAGATGCTAGTAAGGATGACAATAGACTATACCTGTAAGGTTCAAACTTGAACTGGGAAAAAAAATTAATAGGCCTAAACTTAAACTCGATCCAAAATTTATTCATACAAACAACAGCCAAAGCAATAACATCTATAAATCAATTGAGTATAGTATTAAATTTATTCATTCTCGTAATATTGTTAATGGCAGATTAGCTATCAAGGAAAAAGGAAATGCACCAATAACATCTATAAATCAATTGAGTATAGTATGCGGGGGTCCTTGACAAGCTCTTCATTTGCCTTTATCAAAAGCTTGGAGATAAAGATTATGAAAAGGGTGATGAGAGTGTTGTATTATTCATGACAGTTCTGCGCAAAATTTATATAAATACGGTGAACATTCAGGACAATTTGGGCCTGAGAGTACCAAATTGCATACTTTACATTCTAAGTAAATTTGATTAGGATAATTTAAGAAACTAAATAGATGTAGATTATGATTAAAATACCTAATCTGGGTCTTCACTTATCCCTAGTTAATCTTTGAATCGTGCCATTAGTGGTGTGACTAAAAATAACCTATTTGAAATCAATATTGAAGCTGCATACTCTGCACATGATGTTATAAGAAACAAAAACAAGTTAAGCAACACATTTAATTTATAAAAATATGAGAATCTATTTATATAGAATGTTTAAAACTAATTGAATATAAGAATATTATTGATGGAATGAATAATATACGTTCCATGTCAGTCCCCTCTACTTAGCAAAAACTCGTCCTTGAGTATTCTGACAAATCAGATACAATGGGTCATTAGAAGGAAGTTTGTCATCAATACTTCATGTTCTGATTTAGTAACAATAAGGAAAGTTCGTCCCTCTACTGTGCAAGTTTTAGATTGAGATTTCCTTCATTGTGGATGAAGCACAATTTGTTTTAATTTTTTTCCTACTATTATACTGAACAGCAACATTAAACTACCAAGATCTTTCCAAAAATAAGTGACAGGCATCCATATCCACAACGTTAAAGTAAATCTCATCCTGATATTGACCAATAAAAAGTACCTTATAGTGCTTAGTCACTCGAAACTTATTTGTTGATTTAATCTACCTGATTGTGTAAGGATCATGGTCTTTCTCAATTTATAATCCTAGTCATTTCATGACATCTTTACTAATAATGTTCCTGCAACTCCTATTGTCAATATTCACATCAAACAACTGATTTATAATGGTACAAGGTGTCCGAAATAACTGATATTATGGATCTTATCTTCTTGTTTCGGTGCTAGTAGTAACTTCTGAATTGCATAATTCTCCTACTTCTCATTTTCCTCCTCCTGGCTCTCATACTTTTCATCATCACTAATGACATGATCATCTTCCTTGTGCTCTACAATATTTACTTTTTGATAGGGTACCAATTTGAAAAATATCCAAATTCTCCGCACCTATAGTAAACTCTAGGTATTCTCCTTAGGAGCTTCCTTGTTTTTACCCACCTTCTCCATACTTACTACCTTTTCTTCCTGAAAATTAATCCTACATGAATGAGATTCTAGTAAGGTTTTCGGTCTTTCTGTGAAAACTTTAGAAGCTTCTCCCGTACAACTTCCGCAGGGAGGTTCAATTTTGCCTCTCTTTCGAGCCAATAATTCTGCCTTAAAAAATTATGCCTTCAATGCTAAATTTCAAGCCTTCGTAAAAGTTCATATTCATAATATTCCGATTTTGTCCCACAAGGTAGGCCTCAAACCCTTAAGAATCTTGAGATCATTTGCCATTCTGTCTCGCCAAAATCATTACGTCGAGATAACCTCGTGAATTTTGTAGTATAATCTCATATAGACCGAGAACCTTGTATGCATTGTTATTACTGTTGGAACAGAATCTGTTCGTAATCTAATGATAAAAAATCCCTCTAAATCATTCATGTCATCTACATCGGAAACGAACCGAATCCATCTCATCACATCATTTCCTCTCTTTGATCTTCTCCTGTTAGGCAGAAGCGGCTCCATTTAACCCACAAGCCACCAACTCTACCTTCCTCTCTTCCGGAATCTTCAAAGAACTGCTCAACATTAATTTGCAATCCAATTAGCCACTTCAAAGATCAGATTTTGAATAAATAAGAAGTTATTATATTTTATTATCAAAATGATGTCATTTTTGGAAGTTGATTTTCCAAACCTAAAATTGCCCAAAAAAATTCAACAAATTGAGCTTTTGCCATCGATTCAGTTTAGGACTATATTGTTTTATCAATCCTGGCTAGAAATGCTTAATTTTATAAACTGCAAAATTTTAGAGGGGTCTATTTAAAAGATGATCATATCTTTTAAATAAAAGTATGATGACATAATTGATTGTATAGTTAATCCATAACATTCAATGATTAATGACATAAAATTGTTTAAGATATTTACTTTGACTCATATATAATTTTAGGCACGATTCAAAATTAAAAGAGTTAAAATGAGTTGAAAGTATTATATTTGGGGCATTTTTTAAAGAATCATATTTGGTCGGGTCGTTCATGCTGAGTCCGAATCCAGACATAACAGCCCAAAGGCCGATCAGTCCATCTTTCAAGGATCAGTCTTATACCTTTTAGATATGCCAGGCTCAGGCCCAATCAATACATCCATAGCCCGTTCGTAGGTGGAAGTCTCTCATGCAGACGTAAAGACTTAAACCTAGCACCCGCTCCATATATAAGGTACGACTTTGTCATAATGGAGGTACGTAATCATAACCCTAGCTTTCTTTACATACGCCGATCTCACTAACACAAAAAACTGACTTGAGCGTCGGAGGGGCTTATCGGGAAACAACCCCCGACGTGCCTTCTTTGTTTCAGGAACCTTCGCCTAAATTCTCGTGTTGTAAGTCGACTTTATGGATCCAAATGGCAACGTCTTGACCTCCGTAACCAGGTGAACCAATTGGCGCCACCGTGGGCCCGACATTAGGGCACCACGCCCGTAAACACGCAGATCGGTAGCGACAACAACTAACCTCGATATAGCCGTCATGGCTCTGGCGCATAACGGATGGGTTTGCTACCTTTGTAACATCCCACCGACAGAAGGGTAAAATAGTAAATTGGCATAGGAAGAGATTGATAGGATTTATTCAGATTGTCCACGCATGGGTACTAGTGACAAATGAAATCAAGCACATGAAATAACCGTATATGCATACATGACATTTCCTGCTGTGCCTAATGTAATTTTATTGTAATTAACGGGTTATCGGCTTTGAAAAAAAAATTATTCGAGTGTGCCATAAATCATTTTCTATTTTAGGGATTTATGGAAATTTTTCCGAATTTTTCGGTTCTTTCCCGACCGAAAATTTCAACCGATCGAGTGAGTGAGCTGTTTTGTCTGAATGTGATTGCCTAATGGCATAAAATTAGTGGATAAATGAGGTTAGGATAATATTTTAGTATCATGATTAGAAGTTAATTGGAATTAGTACTTAATTAAATTAGATTAGGATAAATTGTATTTTATTCACCTTAAAGCCAAGTGTCCCATTTCATTAATGGGTTTTGTCTTATATTCTCCTTCCATACGACCTTCTCTTGGCTTCTTTAACATTTGAATCACTTAAAAAAAAGCCACTTTCTTTGCATCATCCGAAACCTTCATTTCTCTCCATATTCATTGATTTTCTTCTTCTTTCCTCATCTTCCTCCAAACATTCAAGAGTTCTTCTACTTCCAACTAAGTTGTGTTCTTGCTGATGAGGAGATACATGTTTGATGGTAGAAGAAAGTAGAGAAAGTGAGAAATTGGTGTAGGATTAAAGCATTGAAGGGGAAAAGCTTAAGTAGGTAAGGTTTAAGTTAAGTTTTCATTTAAGCTTGAATTATGCTTTGAATTGTGCATGCTGCAATTTTTTTCAGTATAAACCCTAGTATATGTATGACTGGAGTGATATTTAATTTATATTTATTTTGATGTCTAGTGATGAGAAAAGGTATTGAAGTGATTGAACTAAGGTTAACCCTGGAAAACCTTATATGGATGTTACTGTTTTATTCATAACTTATTGTATAGAAATGAAAAGAGGTAAGGTTAGTGGCCACTGAAACTTTGGAAGCTTCAATTTAGTGTGAAATAGGTGTTGTTGAATTTCAATGATAGAAGGGTGAAGATAACTGTGAACAGGAACCAACATAGGAAAATGATCTTCGCCTTTCAAATCTCTGATCTTGCTATTTTAGAATTGTGTATTGGGAGATATGAATTGATTACTAATGACTGGTTTTGAGCATTTTGGATGAAACCTAGCTTAAGTGTGATTTTGTGAGTTTACCAATTTTAACATTTTATGTGGACTGAATTGGTGTGAGTGAGCTTCTGAAAAGTTGTAGAGGAAGAGATTATCTTGAAATTGATTTTGGTATGTAATTTTAGAAGTCAGAATTGGGAGATATGATTTTCAAAACTGATCCTACATTAGGTTATGAATGGCTGATGATAACAGAAACTTCCATAACAATTTTGAAATTGTTAGAGATCGAATTGGTGTTGAGTGCTTCATGAAAATGAAGTTTATGATGTTATCTTTACAAGGATATAAAGTTCTGATTTTATTGACTTATATACTGGAAGTTATGCTTCTGTAAGATTTCTGCCCAAAGTGAAGGATTTCAGGGACAGTGACAGAATGAATTAATTGACTGGCTTAGCAATAGAATTTGATTTTGGGTTGTTCATGAAAGTTGTAGAGAACATTGTGAACTTATTGACCATATTTTTGTGGTAATTTATTTCTGAAGAATAAGTGAGTTATGAAATTGTAAATGTACTGCTCTGTGTTGATGGAAATTGAGTAGGCAGAAGGTTTGATGGATTATTTGACACCCTTAGGGTTGGAATTGATTTTATGGTCTTCTTGAGAATTGTAGAGCTGTTCATAAGCTTTCCAATGAGGTATAGTGGGTATTTTTCTGATTTGTGTGCTAAAAGTTAGAGTAGTTGGAAATTAGGAATTTAAATCTGGAAAAAAAAAAGAAAAGGGCAAGTGGGAATCACTCATGAGGGCGAGATATTGGCCTCGTCAGCGAGGGCTTACGGATCGCCTCGCGATTTGGAAGGTGATTCAGCCTGGACATGAGGCAGGTTTCGTAAATATATATATATATATTTATTTTATTTTGATTATTATTTTGATATTAAATGGTACAATGGTTCTTTTGTCAATTTCTTTTCCCGTCCGACGTCCGATTGACCTGATTGAGGCATCGGATTCGTTGAATATTTAATTTCATATTATGAGAAAACGGGAATTTTAGACCGAATTTGACGTAGCCCCTATTGACGGAACATGTAAACACTGCTTTATTTAATCGAGGACCTATAGAGGTCCAATCGCGCCGCCGTCACGCCTTATGGATTTCTAATTTTCATAGAATTTTATTATGGGAAAATATTGAATTAGGACCGAATTCTGATTTCATATTTAAGTGACTCGTAATTTTTCTCGATTCATATAGAGGAGCGCCGATTATAACGACCGCTTAACGTGAATTCGTCACGCATGTACAATTATATGATTTTACCGCATCAATTAGAATTGAATTGTGGACGATCGGATCAATGCGCCATGAGCTCGCATCGCTCGGCATAATTAATGATCGATCGGTTCTTGACTCTCCTTTTATCCGACAATCTTGGATAGCCTCCGGGATGGTTTTCACCGGCAGTCTCAAGAATACCCCGCTGACACAAAGATCGGATCAGTCAAGCTCAGCATTAGTGTCTTAGTAAACCGTATTTCGCAATCATCGATAACAAGGCCGAGAAATATGGGACACGGACTGGAAAGATCGATCCTGTGACTACCTATAGCACTTCGATCGATGATGAACCTCAAAACCTGCAGCTGAAGATGCGTTTGAGGCGTCATTCAATGCGAAGGCTTTCATGCGGCCTTTCACGAGAGGGAGCTCGACGATGGTTCAATAGCGATTAACATCCGACTCTCCTTTTACCCGACAATCTTAGATACTTGCTTTGAGGATTTTAGGCTACTTTTCCTCAATCAATTCTGCTCAGACGTAAGCAACCACGGCCTTTCAAGAGACCGCGATTAGAAGTGATGCAATTGACTCAATCAAGGAAGGAATGAAAGTTTGACCCGGGAGTTCATCACTCGGTTCAATAATGAAGCGGTCGAGGTCCCCGACCTCACTTGCTCATCCATGTTGGCAGCGCTCATGAATAACACGAGGGATGAGGAGTTCAAAAAGTCATTGGCCCTCGATCAGCCCGATCCATTCAAGAAATAAGAAATAGGGCAGATAAGTACATTCAGCTCGAAAAAGTGCTGAGCAATACGAAGCGTAGGACGGATGATCGCTCGCTAAATGACAGAGCGAATGGTTCGCACAAGCGGCAGAAAGGCCAGTCGAGCTGGAGAAAACCAACCGATCAACAGGGATATCGACAGGAGTTCACCCCACTCAACAGACGATATGCGGAAGTACTGGCGGCCATTAGAGCGGAGGGGGAACCTATCCGAGAACCCAACAAAATGAAGACTTCCTCCAAGGATAGGAACCCGGATTTATATTCCCGTTTCCACAAAGACATCGGTCATGACACGGAAGATTGCTGGCAATTGAAAAGAGAAATCGAATCCCTCATCCTGAAGGGGAAGGCTGGGACGATTTGTGAAGTACGAACAAAATGCCGACCGAGATAACGAATACAAAACCAGTCGGCCCGACAACAGGCGACAGCATTGGAGGCGGAATGATAGGAATGATGGAGGGAGGCAGAATGCAAATACTGATGACCGACGCGAAGTGAGGGGACAGTCCAGGGCAAGAGACCACAGAAACACTGGGCAACAAGATGACCGACCTGTTAGGGTCATCAATATGATTTTTGGTGGAAATGCAGCAGGGGGTTCACTGCTAAAGGAAGAAAGAGGTATGCCAGGTAGGTCGGTGAAGACTTGTAGCAAAAAGAAAGAGGCAGAACGATGAGATAATATCGTTCAATGAATTCGACCTTGACGGTATAAGTTGCCCTCATGACGACACGCTCATTGTAAATCTGAATATGGACGGCAACGAGGTGAAGCGGGTAATGATTGATACCGGTAGCTCGGTCGACTTGTTGTACTATGACGCCTTCGAGCAGATGGAGGTACCAGAGGATCGATTATTGCCTATAGAAGGACCTATCAAAGGGGTAACTGGAGCATCAGCCTACCCGTTTGCTCGGGTCTATTTGAAAGTGAAGTTCGGATAAAAGCGGCGTCAAATAGAAAAGGACGTTGAGTTCTTGGTCGTGAAGTTTCAAGGGGCGTAGAATGCGATAATTGGACGAGCTACTCAAAACGCCCTTAGAGCGGTCATCTCCACCTACTACCAAGCGATAAAATTCTCAACGCCCCATGGAATCGGTATTATTAGGGGACAGCAGAGAATCGCTAGGGAGTGTTACTTAGCAGAGACAAAAATACTAGATGGGGCGGTAGTCCTGACGAGCTCTCTTGATGTAAGAGCCGATGAGGAGACGGAGAGAATGAACTCAGTGGAAGAAACGCAACGGGTCGTACTGGATGAAGCCGATCGCTCTAAATTTACAAATCTAGGTTCCGAGCTTCAGAAGGACCTAGTTAAAGAAATCACGGACTGTTTGGTAGAAAAAAGATCGGTCTTCACTTGGGTACCGAGCGACATGCCCGGAATTTCTCGATCGGTCACATCGCACTCCCTTGATATTCGACATGACTACAAGCCGATTAGACAAAAGAAGCGATGGCACAACAAGGAGCGACAGGAGGTGATCGAGAAAGAAATAGAGAAACTACTCGAAGCCGGGTTCATTCGAGAAGTCAAGTACCCCGAATGGCTCGCCAATATGGTTTTAGTGAAAAAGAAGAACGGGAAGTGGAGAATGTGCATCGATTTCACCGACCTGAACAGAACATGTCCAAAGGACAGCTTTCCCTTGCCTAAGATCGACCAGTTAGTAGACTCCACCTCCGGACATGAACTTTTAAGCTTCTTGGATGCTTTCTCGGGCTACCATCAAATTTAGATGAGTCTCGAAGACGAAGAAAAGACTGCCTTTATAACTGACCAGGGCATATATTGCTATCAAGTAATGTCGTTCGGCTTGAAGAATGCGGGGGCCACCTACCAGCGGCTAGTCATGGAAGTTTTTAAGAAACAGATTAGTCGATCGGTCGAGGCCTATGTGGATGATATGGTGGTCAAAAGTAAAACGGCCGCGGAGCATGTGGAGGACCTCAGAGAGGTCTTCCAGACCCTTAACAAATTTCAGATGAAGTTGAACCCGGAAAAGTGCGTCTTTGGTGTGGCATCAGGAAAATTCCTAGGGTTCATGATTACTCAGCGGGGGATTGAAGCTAATCCAGAGAAGATCGAAGCCATCATCCAAATGCCTTCACCGCAATGCTTGAAAGAAGTACAGATATTGACCGGTAGGATAGTCTCTTTGAGCAGGTTCGTTTCCAGATTGGGAGACAAGTGCCTCGCATTTTTCAAAATTTTAAGGAAAGCGGACGTAATTCGGTTTCAGTGGTCGGATGAATGTGAGAAAGCATTTCAACATTTGAAGCAATATCTGTCTAGCCCGCCCATTCTGCAAAGCCCAGTTGAGGGGGAGAATCTGATTTTATATTTGGCAGTTACAGAAGGGTCGATCAGCGCAATACTTGTTCGATCGGAGGGAAATGAGCAACGCCCGATCTACTACGTCAGCAAGGTGTTGACCGGACCAGAAATACGGTATGCGCTTATAGAAAAACTGGCTCTCTCCTTGATAACGACGGCTCGGAAGCTAAGACCTTATTTCAGAGTCATACCATCGAGGTATGGACCGACCAACCCCTCAGGCAGTGCCTTCAAAAGCCCGAAATCTCGGGTCGACTAATAAAATGGGCGGTAGAGCTAGGGGAGTTTGACATACAATACAAGCCTCGGACGACCATTAAGGCACAGGTGTTGGCAGACTTCATTGCGGAAATGAACCAACCTAGCTTGCAGGGTGAGCAATGCCCTGCCTGGAGCTTATTCGTTGACGGGTCGTCCAACGCTGAGGGATGCGGAGCAGGAGTGGTATTGATTAGCCCGCATATGGAAGAAAAGGTGGAATACGCCCTTTGGCTAGAATTCAAGGCCTCCAATAACGAGGCAGAATACGAGGCTCTGATAGCCGGCCTCCAATTGGCTAAGGAAATGGAGGTAAAACATCTCAAGGTATATAGCGATAGCCAAGTAGTGGTCGGTCAAGTTACTGGAGAGTATGAAGCAAAGGGGAACAACATGATCAAGTACCTGGAGCTGGTAAAGCAGGAGTTAAGTAATTTCGAGCAGTATTCGATCAGTAGAATAGAACGAGCTCAAAATGCTAAGGTGGATGCACTCTCCAAAATGGCTTCCGATCAAGATGCCAGAAATAACGTTCTGATCGAGCGACTAGACCGACCTAGCATTCAGAAAGCCAAGGAAGTTCTCGATGCAAATACCGATCGATCGAGTTGGATGGAACCGATCAGACGGTATCTCCTAGAGGGAACACAACCGGAAGAAACCTTGGAGGCCAAGAAACTGAGAATAAAGGCGATCGAATATGCAATCGTTAACGGCACCCTATACAAGCAATCTTATGATTGGCCACTGCTGCGATGCTTGAGCGAAGAAGAGGCAGAACAAGCAATGGCCGAAGTCCACGAAGGAATGTGTGGAAACCACGTAGGAGGCAGAATGTTGGATCATAGGCTGATTAGACAGGGGTATTACTGGCCGACGATAAGGAAAGACTGCCAGGAGAAAGTCGACCAATGTGAGGCTTGCCAGAAAAACAGTAGCCTATCTCATCAGCCAACTGAGAGGATGAAAATCGTGAGTCATCCTATCCCTTTTGATCAATGGGGAATGGATATACTGGGGCCTTTCCCTCTCCGTCCTGGATAGAAGAAGTTCCTGGTAGTGGCAGTGGAGTACTTCACCAAATGGGTAGAAGCGGAAGCGGTCGCTACAATTACCGAGCATAAGGTAGAGAGCTTCGTGAAGAAAAATATACTAAGTCGCTTCGGGATGCCTATGGTGCTGGTTACAGACAATGGTCGACAATTCGATAACGAGAAGTTCAGAGATTTCTGCGATCGACTAAAGATAAGGCTGCAGTTGACCTCAGTAGCTCACCCTAAAGCAACGGTCTCGCGAAGAACACCAACAAAAAGATAATGAGTGCTCTCAAGAAGCGCCTAGACGGATGAAAGACTTAGGTGGAAGAACTGGATAAGGTGCTGTGCGCGTACAAAACCACACCAAACGGAGCCACAGGGGAAACTCCGTTCAGGATGACCTTTGAGGCAGAAGCCCTAGTCCCAGTAGAAGTGGTGTTGCACAACCAAAGGGTGTCGAGCTATGAAGAAGAACGAAATAATGAAGCCCGCCGAGCAGAACTCGTGCTCCTTAGTGAAGACAGGGATAGGGCAGCCGCTCGTTCGAAAGCCGTCAGGCAGAAAGCAACGAAGTTCTACAACAGAAGAGTAAAGCCGAGAGATGTAAAGGTTGGTAGGTACGTTCTGCGAAAAGCCGAGGCGGTTGAAAAACACCCTGGAAAGCTCAGACAGGTGTGGGAATGACCCTATCAGGTGGTCAAGCAAGCTGGACATGGCTCTTACACCCTACGCGATATGAACGGGAAGATTCTATCGAGGCCCTAGAACTCTCGAAACTTAAAGGTATTCTACCAGTAGATAAGTTCTATTTTAGTTAATCTTTGTTCATTGTTGTTTTTTGTACACAACATGTGGGTACCTTTTTCTTGGCCCTGCCAGTTAGGTTTTTTAACGGCCCACACCCTTATACATCAATAAAGGGGTTTTCAGATTTCTCGGCAAGAAGGAATTTCATTAAGTCTGGCATAATAGAAATCCCATCGACATCGCTCAGCCGGGTTGCCAAGACAAGATCCTTGGGACCACAGCTCGACCTCGACTATAGATCGACCAGGTTGTCAAGACAAGATCCTTGGAACCATCGATCGACTTCGACATTGCTCGGCTAGGTCGCCAAGACAAGATCCTTGGGACCATAGCTCAACTTCGACTATAGATCGACCAGGTTGCCGAGACAAGATCCTTGGAACCATCGATCGACTTCGACATCGCTCGGTCGGGTCACCAAGACAAGATCCTTGGGACCACAGCTCGGCCTCGACTATAGATCGACCAGGTTGCCAAGACAAGATCCTTGGAACCATCGATCGACTTCGACATCGCCTCGGCCGGTCGCCAAGACAAGATCTTGGGACGGCTCGGCCTCGACTATAGATCGACCAGTTGTTAAGACAAGATCCTGGAACCATCGATCGACTTCGACATCGCTTCGATCGGGTTGCCAAGATAAGATCCTTGGGACCACAGCTCGGCCTCGACTATAGATCGACCAGGTTGCCAAGACAAGATCCTTAGAACTATCGATCGACTTTGACATCGCTCGGCCAGGTCACCAAGACAAGATCCTTGGGACCACAGCTCGGCCTCGACTATAAGATCGACCAGGTTGCCAAGACAAGATCCTTGGAACCATCGATCGACTTCGACATTGCTCGGTCGGGTCGCCAAGACAAGATCCTTAGGACCACAGCTCAACCTCAACTATAGATCGACCTCAACGTCGTTCGGCCATGAGCAACTTTATCAAATCCTACTATATATCAAAAATAAAGAACATAAATGCGGAAAATGACTCTGAAATGATGAAGGACAAAAATAAGAATTTCATTTCTTTGAATCCGTCCTGGCCACAAGCCCGACCAAGTGAGCTTTAAAAGTCAGCAGAAGGAGAGCTACGAATAGCCGAGGGAACAGGAGAAGCCTCGGAGGTCGGTGGATGCACAGGAGAAGCCTCAGAAATGGACGGAACAATCGGGACAGGAGCAGGGTCTAATGGAGCAACCGGAGGAATATCCTCATGAGAAAGCTCTTCCTCCTCAGAGCTAAGATCCAGCTCCTCATCCGAAACAAGGGTCCGTTCTCCCTCAGCCCTCTCCTTCATATCCTCCAAAGAAAGGCCGAGAGCTGCAGGAAGAAGCGGCTCGGCATAATCCTCAAATGAAGGACACTCCGACCCACCAGGAATGTGAACCTTGTGGCACCTCTTCAGGACCGAGAGGGTTAAATCACAGGCAAGCTCTACACACTCCTCGTTTAGAAACCGACTTTTCTACCGTTTTATCGCATCGATCCTCTGCCTCTTGATAGAGCACCGCAAATCTCTCAACACATCCTCGGTCCTATGTCTACCCTCCACTGCTGCATGACAATCTTGGAGGTACTTCTTACTACGCTCCTGCTCCGTCTCCATCGCTTTCTTCAACTCATCCCTCGCCGCAACCAGTTGGCTCCTCTCCTCCTCCCCCGTAGCAAGCTGAACCCTCAGAACACCCATTGCTTCCTCCCGGGATTTCTTCTCCTCCTCCAAGGAAGGGTTTTGAGCCTGGAAGAGGTCTCTCTCCTCCTTGACTGCTGAAAGCTCGTCCCTCAAAGCCTTCACCTGCTCATGGAGGTCCTGAACTTCCCGGTCCAAAGCCTCCGTAAGCTGCCACATCGCGGCGGACATCACCACACTCCTCACACAGCTATGAATGAGTTGGGACCCCAGATCCTGATTGCTCAACTTGTCCATGAGCCGCTCGTCCACGGGGGGAGTAATCCTCTCAGCAATATGGCGGGACACCTCAAGGTCCCCGATCGAGGCAGTTTTGGCCAACTTAATCGTAGACTCTCACTGCCCGACGTTAGTTGCTCGCCCTTTCCCCTTGCCTTTTCTCTCATTCTCTTTCCCGCCTTGACTAGACGGGCCGGATGGTAGATCACCGAGCCGGATCAATCTCTTCCTCTTAAGAGGAGGCTCCACTTCCTCCTCCTCCTCCTCCTCTGCCCAACCCGCTCGGCCCGCGCTAGCTGGCACGATCGGCAACGACGCCGACACAACAGGACGATCTTCAGCAGGCGGAGGGACCGGCGACACGGTGGAATGGCCTGGCTCCACTGGCAGAGCGGCGCCTTCACCAGTCTCCACCTCTTTCCTCTTTTTCCTCTGCTCGGCCTGCTTCTTGGACTTAGAGGGTTGGGAGGACCCGGAGAAATCTTCTATCCTTACCATGGCTACACAGCAATAAAACGGGTCAGAAAGCGAAACCAATACTTAGAAAGATAGCAAACAATTCAACCACGAAGAGTCAACCAGACGGGGTAGTCTCCTCTCCTAGCCCGCTAATTTGTGGCAGGGGGACGAGTAAAAGGAATCAGCCGAGGCCCCCGTGATACCCCACAATGAGTTGAGCGAAATCGTATCGGCCGAGCTCCTTTATCCGCCCGACCACCTCCCACTCTTCTCTACTAAGAGACACGCTCGACATGTCATTCCACTGCTCGGCTAAAGGATACCTCCATGGCCGATACTCAAAGGAGGATCCTGGGGGTTTCACAAAGAAATACTTTGTCCGCCAAGTTGAGATTTTCGAGGCTGTCCCGACTGGGCGATACCGGGCATCTCTGTACAACAAAGAAGGGATCCCGGCCCTAGAGTTCGGACTCTGGTTCATCCTCAAAAAGTGACGCAGGATGCCAATCGAAGGAGGGCAGCCGAACTGATGGCACAACAAAGCCAACCCATTGATAAACCTCTAGCCGTTCGGAGGAATTTGGCTCGGCATCAGCTGATAGGCAGCGCACACCTCGTCAAGAATCGGGGCGTACGGGAGCCTCATACCGCCCACCGAGAAAAACTATCGGAGACAGCAAAATACCCACTCAGGCTGTTGTGGTTCCGTTCGTGATTGAAAGCCAGCCTGGGTCCCCAGGACAAAAGGATGCTGTTCCTAATAACCGACCGATTCAACTCCCCCACGGTTATCGTCGATGCATTTCTCTGTGGCTCCTCCACAACCAACCCATCCTTCCACTCTCTCGTCGAGACTTCTTCAACTTCTCCTACCATACTTCTAGAACTGGCCACCGACATGTTCACTAAGAAGAAACCTTTGAAAAGACTTTAGAGGAGGAGACGAGGGAAGAGGACGTACCTATTTAGTGATTTGAAGTTGGGAAATCGGACGACGGTTGAAAGAAATTTCCGAGAACTGAGAGCAAGAAAGGGCAAGTGAAAGTAGAGTGAAAGCAAGAGAACGAAACAAGCGTGAAGAAAACCCACAGTCTGTTGATCCTGAGTACTTATAGAAGACCGGTCGAAGGGACACCCAATCAAAGCTCGACACATGGAGAAAATCCGAGCCAAGCTCAGACACGTGGCAAAATCTGAGCCGAGGTAAATTAGGGTTGTTCGAAATCTAGAGCGGCGCGACAAGTGAAAGGACGTACGTGACAGCTGCACAACGGTTATGAAGGTGATACGTTTCAGATTCTGAAAAGCTGCCAGAGGGCACGCGCCGTCAATAATAAATGCTCCAAGTACCTTCACGCACTCACTAATGATGACCACCCGATCTACTTTGGCGCGAGCTATCATGCAATGAGCGCCGATGCCAACCGATTGGGACATTCAGCCAATCGATCCCAATACGAGCAGTCACGCACTACGCGTTGATACCCATCGATCGGGCCAATTACGAGTTGTCCCGTAGACGAGCTACAACACCAATATCCGACCGATCGGGCCTACCCGAACGTATCCGTGGGCCTCTGACTAATAGCCGACCGTCGGCCTACCCTAAGTCGCAGACGAGCTACAAGACCCTTGCATTCTCCACCGACTCTTCTCTTTGCTCAGACTCGAGGAGTAGGGGGCTTATGGTCGGGTCGGTCATGATGGGCCCGAATCCAGACATAACAGCCCAAGGGTCGATCGGTCCATCTTTCAAGGATCAGTCTTATACATTTTGGATATGCCAGGCCCAGGCCCAATCAATACATCCATAGCCCGCTCAGAGGTGGAAGTCTCCCATGCAGACGTAAAGACTTAAACCTAGCACCCGCTTCATATATAAGGCGACGACTGCCATAATGGAGACGTAATCATAATCCTAACTTTTCTCAGATCTGGCGATCTCACCAACACAAAAGACCGACTTGGCGTTGGAGGCTTATCGAAACAACCCCGACGCGTCTTCTTTGTTTTGCAGAACCTTGGCCGAATTTTCGTATTCAACAATGACTTTATGGATCCAACGCAACGCGCAACCTCACCGTAACTAGCAAAGTGAACCAATATTCATTTATATTCAAGGAACAAGTAAAGACAAGAAAATCAAGATGACGAAACAACAGAGCTCACATATTGCTGCAAAAAAATTACTGCACAGCCGTGGGCAATCTCTTACGGTGATGCATGGAAATTGCATGTTTTCGCATGCAAGAACGTGAATTTAATGGCTGGCTGGTTGAATGATGGACAGCTGTATCAGGTGGACAAAGGAAGACCAAAACGACAGCAGCGGGGGGAAGCAGATGAAGTAAAAAAGCAATGCTGGAGGCTGGAAGTGTGAGCAAAACGCAGGGCGTAAGGAGGAGAACGTTGGACCAAAACGGCAGCGCCAGGAGAAGAAAACGCTAGTAGCCCAGCCAAGAGGAAACGACAAAGTTGAAAGCAAGAGCAGCAAGAGACAACGCAGACGTACAGCTAAACCAAAACGTAGACCGCAGTACAATGAAAAAGGAATGGGGGTTCTAAGCTTGGGTTTTTAAAATAAAAAGAATAGAAGGTTTTAAGAGAAAAGGGGAGGGGTCTTCGATGGAGCTTCTTTGGGGGATGAAGCAATTTCTTCGTGGGAGCTCTTGGTTTTAATGAAGATAAGAGATAAAGCTCTCAACCTTGGGAGACCTATGAAGAGGTCGCTTCCCGACGTTAGTTCCAAGGTAACATTGATATTGATATCGACAAATCCAATTAAGTGTATTTCACATTGAGTTTGTTTTTCTTTCTCTTTTAGAAATTACTTATGTTATTCGACAGTTATTGTTTGAGTATAATGAAAAGATGATTTTAATGCATTTATTGAATCGTTTTATTACAAACCCATTGCTAAAATATTCAATATAATATGTAATTGTTATGTTGAAATTCATTTGTAACAACTAATGGTTCGTAATCATTAGGATAATAGAACCTAGGTTAAATGGAGTATTGTATGTGGTTGTTGTCTTGATTAATTAGTTTTTCTAATTCATAATGCTACTACCCAATTGAATCCAGAGATCGTATCCTAGGTTGTTCGATAATTAGGTTTAATTAATGATCGTATCTTAATTAAACAATAACTAAGGAAAAACTCGGGTTAATTAATAACTTACAATTAATAATTGCTAGGAGAAGATTGAGAACAATAAATTAATGAAATATGTTTAATTAAGGTATAGGCCGAGATCAAACCAAAGAACATGGTCCCGACCAAATTCTCATTTTTATATTTTTTACATGTTTTCTTTAAATTGTTTATGTTAGTCACCGATTAATTTCATAACAAAATCTAATCGAACACTCTGTCATATCAACCTAGTCTCATTACCACTATAGTTGTAGGTCTAATTTATTTTGACTAATATTACAACGTGTTGTCATGTGGTGGGAAATTAACTTAACCATAGAGCTAATATGTTAATTGCATGCCTATCATTTCTTTAAAGTTCATGCCGATAAATTAAGTTTAAATTGATAAAGCAAACACACACAAGAGGGAGGTGAATTGTATGTGACTTAAAAATTTTGCAACTATCAATTTTTGTAAATGATAAAAGCCTAAATTTAAGCGAAAAGAGTTTGTAAATAAAATGAGCTTGTTAAAGTTTAATATAAGAGAAACCTTTTGCAATATTAAAACAAAAAGAGCCTTTTCTAAAACTGAAGGAGCCTTTTCGCAAATTGAAAACATAAACATTATAATGCGAAAATTTAAAAATTAAAAGAGAGAGAATGACACAATCAATTTATACTGTTTTGACTTATAAAGAAGCCTAACTCTAATCCCCAAATATCCAACTTAAGTATTTCACTATAAAAATCCAAGTAGTTAATTTTGACGAGTTTCTCCAAGCTCACAAATACATATTTTTTAAAGTTCTTCAACCTTCCACACTAGTAATATTTAATACGCCTTCTAGAAGCTCTCAAAAAAATGAATATAGGTTTGCTCAAAGTAAGCTTCAAGGAATAACAATCTCTCTCAATTGAGTACTTACACTTTCTAAGGCATAAAGAGTTTGATAATGATATGGCTTTTGAGAATATTGATACTATTGATGCATTAAAAAAATCTAACATATTCGCAAATGTAGTGACTCTTCTTTAAATAGACATTTTCTTCAACTAACTATTGCTTCACTTATATTCTTAGTTGACTCTAAATCTAGAGAATCTTTGATATCATCTTTGCTAGAATCTTCTAGTGTCGAGACGTTAAGAAAATTTTTGACAATTTCTCAAAGCTGATTATTGAATTATGTGATTAGCAAGATCTTTTCGTGGAATCATTTCTAATAAATAAGGTAAGTTCATTAATAATTATCTTGTAAGAGAGGGAACATTTATCCCATCATAGATAACTAGATTTTATATCTTTTCAAAATTATATCGTTACCTATTTGAATAAAGAAAATCAATCAAATTTGAATTTTAAAATATTATATAATTATCATCAAAATTATTAGTAACAAACCTTTAGCTAACATTAATTATCTCGAGTTCAATACGAGTTTTTTGTATGTAGAGTTCAATATTCATTAAGAGGATTCAAGCTCTTTATCAAGTGAAAGGTTCTAAACGAAATGAACTAACATATAGTTTGGGAATGCCACTACTGTGGATCAAGTTCTTAGATGAACCTTTGAAACTAAAAGTTCAAGCCTTAAATGAGATGGAACATGTGAAGTATAATTTGGTAGGATGATGCCATTATAAGTTGTTTTAAGCTTGTTACAAATAAGCATTGAACATAAACATAACCCTGTTTCGTAAAGAACAAAGACATAAGAAGCAAATCTGTAATTCCAAATTAAAAGAAATAGTGGAGGAACAAATTGAAATTATTATTAAAGCTTTAAATTACAAAATAATTATAATTTCAATCACATAACACAGCTGTTATCTAAATTATTATTATATTTATTGAAATTTAAAATTTTGATTGTAATTATAATAAATAAATAGGATCAAGAGTGCACTCATTGATTTAAGGTCACCTTTAAGAACTCATCATTATCACTTGTAAGATGGAGAAAAAACAATTTCAAATTTCAATTATATTTAATTTAAAGAATAAGAAATTTGATGTCTCACTATTAAAATCAAAATTTACTTTGAAATAGGTTAAAATTCAGAGTCCTTAAGGTTCCAAACTCCCAAAACATTTGCTTATTTAATAGATTTATAATTCTTTGATCGTGATGGTCAACAATTACAGTTATAAATATGCCTTAATTTTTGTAATAAAATCTAAGAAAATAATAAAGATATTAAAATAAAGATTCCATATTCGGTGTGTCAAGTGATGAAGATGAGGGGGAAATTTCATCACATTTAATTACGTTAAGATATCAAGGAGGAGATTGTCAAAATATTTTATTTTTGTCATTATTTATATTTTGATATATTTGTGAAAAACCGAAGGGGTAATAGTTTTGCAAACTTTCCGATTCATTTCTAACAAAAAAAAATCAGAAACATTTAGAGAACAAAAAAAATCAACACCGAAAATTTGATAACGCAGTTCGACACATCTTACCTACCACTCAACTTAATACTTTTACCAAAGTATAATAGATTTACCTAAGACTTTATTGAGCTGACACCACTCAACTCTTGACACTATCTCTCAAACTCACTTCCCGTGAAACATTTTCACATCCAATAACATGACCGACTCGTGTTAACCCCGTCAGAGAATTTTTTAAACAACTTTTAATAGAAAAACAATAAACAAATAATTCAAGTGATTAATCAACTAAGAATAAAAAATAATACACTTGAGACAGAAAAGAAGACAACTTTCCAAAAGGTTAAGCTTCATTGAAATAAATCTGAAAGTTGTCACAACAATAATGGGCTGATTCATATAAACACCATCACGAAACCACTTCTGCACCGATAACACATTCACCACCCAAAGTATATGCAGTCTATAAGGAAATAAATTAATAATTGTTGCTACCCAAACAAAAACCCTTGATCACACCTCTGAAGAATTCCAGCAACATTATCTTTAAGAAGATATGGAAAAATCAAAAGCTCACGCCCATTGCTTCGTTTCTTATTTAACACTCACTACTCCATTTCTTGTTCAACACCTATGGTATTTTTCAACCCACAAAAGCATGCACGTGTAGCTGTGTTTTTAAATAACAATTAATGCACACTCTCGACGTTATGAAACACCTACATAAGATTTACTTTAACGTCCACTTCACCGTTAATAAATAATACACTTCAATTAATGCAACACCCACACAAACTTCCAGCCACGTTCTCACCTCTAATTATTGCCCACAGCTACTTTTATTTCAAGACACCCACGCAAGCCACTACACTCTTGTATACCCAAAAACAATCATATAAGCTATGTAATTAATGCCCACTTCTCCTTTTTATAAAACCCATGCATCAAAGATTGACTTCTACAGTAGATAGGACATTTCCAATCTTTTCCACACAACCTAGCTACGCTGTTGTTATCCCTCACACACAATATTCACTTCAGCTATGTTTTTCCCATAAATCAATTAACACACAAGCCCCACTACACCATGTATTTCCAAAACTCCCACACAAGCCCACTGCGTTGTTAATTCACTCCACGCTAATATCAAATTTGCTCCAACCGTAGATGGAGACGTGCATATGCACTCAAGCAAAAAGAATATCTCTTCAACCATGCAACAACCACATCTAAGTTTAAACACTTAACAACCTCATCCCTTTATTTTCTTCTATCCACAAAATCCAGCCGCACACCATTCAAATACCAACATGATAATAGACTTTAACATTATGTAGGATTCTGTCATAACTGCAATTAATATCTTATGTGTTCAATTAATAAATGAGATGTTAAAACGAAATAAAAAGATATATACCATATATCTTAGCATTTAGTATATCTTTTGTGATAAGGAAGTTAAATTGGTATAGGATTCTAGTAATATTTTGTGATAAGGAAGTTGACTTGGTATAGGATTCTACTATCTTGAAATATGTAGAAATTTTGGAATTTAAGATAGTGTGGAAGGAAGGAATCCTAAATGTGATAGAATCTTAAAGAAGAAAGAGTTTGTTGGAGATAAACATGCAATCCATCAATCCATTTGTTAGAGATAAATATGCATTCCATCTACGTTTTTGGGGTGCTTTATTGATTTTTAGCAACCGTGTGTTTGGAGTGCTTAATTAATTTTGGCAATCGAGTGTTTTGGTGTGCCTTAGTGATTAATTATGATTTTGGCAATGTATGTTGTTATAGATATATGGTTGATTTGGTGCTGTTGCATTTTGAGAGGTTTTATAGAGATATCTTACAAGTTTGGCAGTAGATTTTTGTTTTGAAGACTCTTTATGATCATGCTCTAACGTTGCCACACAAACATGAGAGTGTTCTTTAACTCAAGTGTTTTTTGTTTATGTTATACTTGATTTAATCACTTGAGATATCATTATCTTTTTATCATTCGTTGTTTCAGAATCTTCTGTTGATGTTAGCATAAGGTGGTCATGCTATTGTGTGTGAGATAACTTTCAAGGGTGTAGGTATGAGTGGATAGTGTCAAAGAGTAAGTGGTGTTGGCTTCATAATAGCCTTTTCTAAGACTATTGTACTTAGGCAAAAGTTGATTAATCCGAGTGAGGGCTCCGTAGACGTAGACCTGGTGTGCCAATTTACGTTAACAAATTTTGTATATTGATTTACTTGCTATATATTAAGTTTTTCTACTTATTATTAAATTCTAAAAAAAATTGCAGTTGCTAATCTAGTTTCTCTTTTATAAGCAACTGTTAGTTTCAGTTTGAAGCAACTATGATAGAACAAAATTTTGCAAAACTTTGACCATCTTATTTTTTAATTGATATAAGAGCTTGGTTCACCTAATCAAAACTTAGTGTGTCAAGTTTACAAGGCCACCATTACTAGATGGTTCTAACTATGTTGCTTAGAAATCGAGAATGAAAGTGTTTATTCAAGCACAAGGGATTAAAACATGGACTTCTATGTTAAATAGCTAGACTCATCCTATGAGAACTGATGAAAATAATGAAATGGTACCTAAAGATCAGTTTAAGTGGACAAGGGCTAAAGAAGAGGGAGTGCTTGGTAACTCTCAAGTGATGCATGCAATTTTTAGTGCTATAGATGAAAGATGTTTCGGTATGATATTAGCGTGTGAATCAACAAAAGAAGTATGAGATACATTACAAACAATATATGAGGGATCAAAATCGGTGATAGCTTCAAAACTTCAAATGTTGGCCTCAAGATTTGAAGAGCTTAAGATGGAGGAAAGTGAAACTAGTGGAGACTTTCATGAGCGTCTGAATGATATTGCTAATCAATCACATCAATTTGGGAAGAAGTATTTAAATATGAAATTTGTCAAAAAAAAAACCTTGAGATCATTGCATCATAGATTCATACCGAAGATTATAGCTATTGAAGAAGCTCATGATATTAATGAGTGTTCGTTGGATAAGGTAATTAGAATTCTTATAAACTTTAAAATGAGTCTATTGAGAGACAAGCATGAGGAGAGCAAAGGATTGGTGCTACAAGATGAAGTCGCTAAATCTGTGAATGATTTAGGAGATGATTCCGATGAAAATGAAGATTTGCTGGTGCTAACAAGAATTTTCATTAAGTGGCTAAAGAAGGTGAAGAAAAATAGACTTGAGTTTAGACAGAATGGTGGGAGTTCATCAAACAATAATTTCAAAGGACAAGCAAAAACTCAAAAAGGTAAAAGGAAGGCAAAGGAGACAAAATGTCACGAATGTCAAGGTTTCAGACATGTGCAAGTTTAATGTGCTAACACTCTTAAAAGAAAAAAAGGAAATCTTACATAAACACTTAGAGTGAAAAAGAATCTGAAAGTGAGTACGATAATGAAGAAGAAATTGTGAGTAATCATGCCGTGATGGTTACTTTATACAACAAAAGTCTAGTTGTTTGCTTAGTAGTAACCAGTAAAGAAACTGATGAAGAAAATACAGATGCTTCATTTCTAAATTCTACTTCGGATTGTGACAGCGATGACAATGACTCAGAATTCAAAAAGGAAGACATCTGTAAGGCCTATGAATTAATGTATGGCAAATGTATGAAAAAGTGCAAGCAAAATGAGAAGTTAAAGAGGGAGCATTCAACCATGAAAGATGTGATTCAAATATCTAGAGATGAAGTTATTGTCAACATTGAATGAACTTGATATGAAAAAGAATACTGAATGGTGGTACTGAGAAGCTAGACAAAATTGTTGAAAATTAGTAGAAACAAAGGGAACCTTCAAAGTGTTGGTTATAAAGGTAAATGTTTTCAAATGAATAATGAGAAAAATCGTGAAGTTAGATTTGTTAAAGGAGAAACTTAAAAAAGAAGCCGAAAGTTTGTGCCTACATGTCACTTTTGCGGGGTAAATGGTCATATAAGGCCAAATTGCTACAAAGTATTAAAAATGTTGTTTTGGAATGCTCAAAACAAAAATCGACATATTTTTTGAAGAGTTTTTAGCACCAGTAAAAGTTACCAAAGCAAATATGGGTTAGCAAGAATCAATTATAAGCAATTCTGGCTCTTAAATCCATGTGCGCTGCTTCTCACAATGAATGGTACTTTAAAATTGGGTGTTCAAGGCATGTGACAGGTGAAAGAAGTTATTTAATGAATTACTAAAACTGTATGGATGGTCATGTTGTATTCGGTGATGGGAAGAAAGCAATGGTGATTGGTAGAGGAACTCTTTGTGTGGAAGGATTGCCTTATTTCAAAACTGTGCTTCATGTGGATGGTTTAAAAGTCAACTTGGTAAGTATTAGTCAACTTTGTGATGATGAGTTGTTAGTCAAGTTCACCAATGACGAATGCAAGGTGTTAAACCAACAAGGAGTTTGTATAGTAAATGGCAAAAAATCGACAGATAATTGCTATATGTTGCAGGCTATTACCTTTTACAATTCAACCACATATGATAATATGACTCTATGATACCAAATGATTAACAAAGTGGTAGAAGAGATTCTTCAAATTTAGCTTCACACATCATAATAAACGCACAATGAAGTTAAAAGTAGAGAACATCTAGATTCATAGTTAGTTGTTTCCCAAAAAGAAACCAACTAGATAGAGGACCAGTTGGTTGCTTCTAAGGAAGAAACCAACCAGACATCTAATGTAGAAACAAACTTTGTGAATGACGATGACTCAAGTAAGCGTGATTTCAATAAGGATCTTTCATCATGAATCGGACGGGGTCATCCTATTGAGAATGTGATTGGTAAGTTTAGTGTTTTACAACTTTGAAGCTTATTGAAATAAGTAATAAAAAAAGATTTCAAAGGAGTTAAAATCTAGGCATTTTAGTTTTTAAATTTATGTGTTTTCTAAGGTTCAGGTGATTGGTGTGTGTCTGGCATTTTGTTATATGTTGAATAGAAAATTTGAAGTGAAAATGAAACTCTACTTGATAATTTGAGAGTTTTGCTTTTGGATTTCGATTTACGGAGTTGTGTTGAGAAAGATGTTGATGCTTGGTTAGAGACCTGTACGAAGATTCGAGTTTTCTATAATTTAGGTTTTTTAAGTTTTTTCCTAGTTTCTCTCTATGTCATGACGTGTATGAGTTTGGGCAAAATGCTTTCACCAGGAATTTGCTGGTGGGATGAAGTGAAAAACTTGAATGATCTTAGAAACGGGATGCAAAATATGTTGTTGATTATGTTTGTTGAGTAGTTATTGAAACTTTTCACTGCATATTACGTGGACAAGTTTTTG
Source organism: Erythroxylum novogranatense (assembly GCA_029891385.1). Lineage (NCBI taxonomy): Eukaryota > Viridiplantae > Streptophyta > Magnoliopsida > Malpighiales > Erythroxylaceae > Erythroxylum > Erythroxylum novogranatense. The sequence goes on from CM057227.1 coordinate 104,887,365, forward strand.
TCATCTATAAGTGGAAAAGATCCTCTATTCTTCTTGCATGCAAAAGAAATTCTAATTTGCAAAGGCAGGGATCCAAAGTTTTTATTAATATGGATAGACCAGTTTGTTGTAAGAGAGGATCAAGAAAGAAAGGAATGTTAAACCTGCGAGCTATTGAGGAATAGTTCCTTTTAGGTTGTTAAACGACAAGTCCAACAATTCCAGCTGTGACAAGTTGCCCAAGGAGGACGAAATTAATCTACTAAGAGCATTATGTCAAAAATTTAGAACATAAAGGCCTTTGAATTATCCTATGACTTCTGGAATTGGCCCTTCAAAGTAGTTTTTTGAGAAGTCTATGGATGTGATAGTAGTTAGGATCTTCACCAGGTCCATCTGGAGGCCTTTGCTAGTAACTTTTACTAAATCTTAATAATACAACTGATTTAGCAAAAAGGGCTTGAAACTGAGGTGATCATGAGTGTCATTCGCATTTCCTTTCATTGCCTCCCAAGTACTTAAGCAGTTATGTGGTTGTGTGCCATTGGAATTGTTGAAAGCTACATCGACAATTGAAGCATTGGCCGAGATTTTTTTATCCTATGTTCCCGAAAAATGTGTTATTCGGTAGGACAAGGACACGTAAACTGGATATACTTTTCAATAGACAAGGGAATACATCATTTATCTGGTCGTTCCCAACGTTCAAAACTTCTAAAACTGTACAGTTGGCCACAGATTCTGGAATCTTTCCCACTAGTCGATTGCCGCTTAGATCCAGTCCTTAATCCACAACTAGTTTGGAATCTATCAGGAATAATGCCGATGAAGTTGCTTCTTCTTAAATTCAGAACACCCAGTGGATTGCTCGTCTCAATTAAGCACTCCGGAATTGTATCATTCAACTTGTTATTAGACAAGTCAAGAACTTGTAGAAAAGTAGCATTACATATTGACTTGGGGACAACACCTGTGAGACTATTGTTTGAATTGAGGCGGAGAAAAAAAACTGCAATTGTGAGATCAACTTCTTGTGGTATATCGGAAGTGAATTTGTTGCTTAAGTAATCAATGTGTGAAGTAGATGGTGGAGGACGTTCTTTTGGACTTGGTTTGTCCCAAGGGGGAATAGGAACTTGTTTATCACTTTTATTGCTTTCTTGATGATAGTTCACTATTGACTTGATGATTACCATTGAATTTGATGTTACTTGGTTATCTATTATTATGATTGTTGAATTCAGGGGGAGCTTTCATTCCTCTTATTCAATGGGAGATTTTAATGTGACAAATAATGTAAAAAGTGGGAGATTGTTAAGATATTTGGCTGAGACCTGAATTGTCTAGTTTTAGGACTCGGCTCCCTAAGGAAGCTTCAGTAGCATGTGTTGTTCGGTGGAGGCTCAATTCCTAATTGTAGATTCGGTCATATCCTTGATCAATATATCGGTGGAGTTGTGCTTGGGTCAGAACAGGATAAACTTGTGTGGTCTATCACGGTGATGGGGTTTTCACTACGAAATTTGCACATACTATTGGTAGGGGTGGGCTGGAGGAGGCGAGTTAGGCTGATGCGGTGTGGAATCAAGTTGTTTGTCCTATAGCGGCGTTTATGGTGTGGCTGGTGGTTAAAAACAGGCTGTGAACGAAGGATAGATGGTTTGGAAGATTTGACCCTATTTGTGTGCTTTGTAATCAGGTTGATGAATGTCATAATCATTTGTTTTTTGAATGTGTGTATTCCAAATCAGTTTGGTGCCGCATTGTGCATTTGATTGATCTTTTCCACCCTCATATGAGTGGAATGACGTTCTAGCGACCATTATCAGGGAAACTAGTGCTAGGAGGCCTGAAGGCCTCATAATTCGGACATCTTTTCAAATGGTGATCTACCATTATGGAGGGAGCGGAACCGGCGGATTTATAAACAGCAAGCTAGACTGAAATATGAACTAGCGGACTCCATTGTGAACATAATTAGGGAGGCTATTATTGCTTCTGGTAGGTATTTAGGATTGAGTTTGAATATGCGTAGGCGCTGGCATCTGTAGAGGTTGGAGTTGTTGTTGGGCTGTCCAAGGGTAGAGGCCATTATGTTTTGCCTCCTTTGTTTCTGTGTTTCGGTTTCTCTCCTGTATAAGGATTGTACAGTGTAACTTTTACTGCTTTGAGTAATTTATTTTCTTTAAAATTTCAAAAAGATATTTTATTTTTTGGCATTATTTATATTTTGATATGCTTGGTATATCTTTTGTGATAAGAAAGTTAGACTTGGCATATGAATTACTATCTTGAAATATGTAGAATTTTTGGAAGTTAAGATAGTGTGAAAGGAAAGAATCCTAAATGAGATAGAATCCTAAAAAAGGAAGGATTTGTTGGAGATAAATACGCAATCCATCTATCCATTTGTTAGAGACAAATATGTCATCCATCTATCTTTTTTGCTTATTGCGTTTTAGGGTGCTTTATTGATTTTTGGCAACCGTGTGTTTGAAGTGCTTTATTGATTTTTGCCAGCTTTGTGTTTGGGGTGCTTCAATGATTTTTGGAAACCGTGGTTTTTGGTGTTTTAGGTATTAGTTATGATTTTGGCAGTCCATGTTGTTACACATATTATGATTTTGGCTGTCGTGTTTCTAGAGTGCTTGAGAGATTAATCATAATGTGTGTTGATTTTTTTTAATGTGGAGAAGAATCTCTCATGTTTTTATTGAATAGAAACTTGTTAATTTATACAGTTTTTTCTCTAACTCGAATTCAAAACTAAGATAACATCTAATCTAAATCTGCATAGAATAAAATCTAATTTATTTGACGGCTATCACAATAATATCTCTAAACTGATTCCTAAAATCAAACTCTAAATATCTTAATCAAATTTATCTAAGACCTAATCTTTGATCAATTATTTCGTAGGAATCTACAAGCCTAAGGAATTTTCCAACAATGTGCTATCGTTAGATTTAGTGCTATTACGTTTTGGGAGGTTTTGTTGAGATAACTTATAAGTTTGACAGTAGACTTTTGTTTTGAAGACTCTTTGTGATCATGATCTAACGTTGCCACACATACATGGAGAGTGTTCTTTGACTAAAATATATTTTGTTTATGTTATTCTTGATTTAATTACTTGAGATATCTTTATTATTGTTATCTTTCATTGTTTTAAAATTTTTGTTGAGGTTAGCATTTAGTGATCATACTATTGAGTGTGAGATAACTTTCAAAGGTGTAAGTATGAGTGGATAGCGTCAAGAAGTGAGTGGTGACGGCTCCATAATAGCCTTATGTAAGACTATTGTATTTAGGTAAAAGTTGATTAATCTAGGTGAGGCCTCATAAATATAGACTAGGTATATGCTAAACCGTTAGGTTCAGTTTGAAGCAACTGATAGAATTAGAATTTTGCAAATCTTTGACCTTTGGGTTTTCCAAATTAAAGGGATAGTAAATTTCCAAAATCGATAAGGGGAAGTCAACAAGTGAAACACAAGCTTCCAAGCTAAACAAATGCATGTAGACATCATCTATAAGACTATAACAGATCCAAATTCCAACAAGACTATTATTGATATACAAATGCATGTAGACATCATCTATAACAGATCCAAATTCCAACAAGACTATTATTGATATACAAATGCATGTAGACATCATCTATAACAGATCCAAATTCCAACAAGACTATTATTGATATACAAATGCATGTAGACATCATCTATAACAGATCCAAATTCCAACAAGACTATTATTGATAATAAAAATGGCAAAAGCATGCCTCCTCTCCAAATGCAACATAACCCAATACCATAGTGCTCTAATTTAAGCATGTAGATTGTTTAATTCTCGTTCTTGTAGTTGACATTAATTCTCATTTTTCTTTTTGTTGCTCGTGATCTAAACACTTTTATAAGGATTAAAAAATTTCTAATTCACCATCCTCCTAAAATCGAAAATAATGGATAATGCAAATTTAAAAGCTCAAGACACGTTAACTATAACAACATTTCAAAAGCCAATTATTATCTAACTACTTAGCCAGTTCATTGAATAAAAAACTTGAAAAATCATTCCTAATCCATACAAAATTATGAGTACTCATTTGAGGTTCATTAAATTTTATATGTTTTTCAAAGATGATTGTAAACTATATCTTACCTCATTGTGCACACATCAAAATATGAGCAGTATAGTGGCATTTGTAATAATAAATAACATGTTTTGGGTTCCTCAAACTCTCACACGCATGATAGTAATATCCATTTTGTCCATCTTTAATAATTGAATCCCTTAAAATAAGGGGATGTATATGACATATGCTCATAACATTCTTTGGTATTAGTATGCACTCAATATGTAGGTTATGATCACACTCCGAAAATCGATAAAAAGATGCATTTCACAATTTGCCCCACTATTTGCAATCATCATATAATATATAATGATCAATTATATATTTAGCCACAAAGTAGAAAGGGTTATACCGATGGCACTTGTGTTAGAGACCAAATGTTAGGTACTTGACATATTTTATATCAAGGCTGAAATCACATTTTGATGGTCCTCTTTATTTTTCAGAACATATATGGCATATTATCTATGAAGGAAAAAGGAAGGGCACTAATAACATCGATAAGTTAGCCCATCATAGAACGGTCTCCAACAAGCTGTACATTGGCCTTCATCAAAAGTCCAGTGTTTGAGGTATAGATTATGAGAAGGGTGTTGTATTATTCATGGAAGTTCTACACAAGATTTATGCAATCTCTGTGAACATTCTAATGCATGCGTTGACAATTTTTTCGTAGTGGTCTGGTCTTATGGATAAACATAGAGAAAAGCTGTATGATTGTTTCAACTGGCACAACACCAGTGAACTTAGCAGAGCTACGGGGTTGAGGCTCCAACCCCCGATTATAAAATATATCGGGCTGACAATCTCTCCTGCTAAGCTAAAATTTGCTAATTGTGTTTCTATTTTGAAGAAGATAAAGGCAAAGTCCTCTCCCGGGAAAATCGTTTTCTCTTTTATGTAGGAAGAATCACTTTAATTATATCTATGTTGAGTAACCTTCACACCCACTGGTTAGCTCATATGGTATTGCCTCGCAAGGTTACCAAGGAAATTGACCGTCTATTGAAAGCATTTATGTGGTCTGGAAGTTATGAATTAGGGAGAAAGGCCAAAGTTGAGTGGTGTCATATCACTATCCAGAAGACGCAAGGAGGCCTAAGTATCCAATCGTCGGTGACTATGCAAAAAGTTCTACTAAACCAAAAGCTGTAGAGACTGGTTTAGGATAAAAAGCACTATGGACTAAATAGGTTCATTAATACCACCTCCAAAACCATAACCTCTGGCAGATTGATGCCTCTGCCCATTTCTCCTTGTTATTCAATGAGGTGTTGAAGATGAGGAACTGGCTATACCCTCGTATCAAACATAGAATCAATGGAGGGGGAAGCATTTGGATTTGGTTTGACAACTGGCTGGAGATTAGCCCTCTCATTAACAATCCAGTTTATGCCCACCTGCATAATTGTTTGCCGTTGGAAGCAAGAGTATGGGACCTCATTATTAATGGTGAATGGAGTGATAACTTCAAGGGATTTACTTCTCTACAGAAATTTCTTCCGTAACTAGGGGACATAACTTTGGACGATGCAATATGTTGGGCTCTGAACTTAAGTGGTTCATTCTTTAATGTGTCCTGCCAAATTCAGACTAACACTATGCAACTTACTTGATATGATCTAGCATGGAAGAACATAATGAATCCCAAAGCATCCTTTATTACCTGGTTGGCCATTAAGAGCATGTTGATGACTAAATATCGGTGGTTTAACACATCTGATACTTGTTGTGAACTTTTCCAAAATGCAGATGAAGACAAAAATCATCTGTTCTTCAATTGTATTTATTCCAAATCCATATGAAGTAGGATCCAACATATGGTGGGAATAAACCATCACTATGAATGGGAGGGTACATTGACAAGGTTTATCAACCATAACCAGGTAATGTAAATGCCACACTTCTCAAACTTGCGTTTGTCTCCCTAATCTATAGGAACTGGAAAGAAAGGAGTCAGAGAGTTCACAACCTAGCTGCGGAAGATAAACATTATCATGCGGACAAAATTTTAAATTGGATCCGCGCTGTTGTCTTCGCTAGGAAAGTTGAACACTTAATTAACCCTTGCTTGAGAAGTAATGGAACATCTGGCATTAACTGATACTTCGTTAATCGGTTGATATTTGATGTACCTTGTTCCTTATTGTTTGTTTTCCATCAACAATAGATAGACAAGCTGTATAACACACGTAAAAGTGAATTGTTTATGATTTTTTTTTGCAAATCCTTTCAATTAATATAATAAATAGATCATAGTTAACTAATAGAAATAGTAGGAGTCTTTCAGACGATAAAGCCTTTTAAAAGACAGGAGTCTATTAGGCGATAGGATCTTTTTGTGGGATAAGACCTTGTTTAAACGAAAGGAGCCTATTGAATGATAAATCTTGTTTAAACAATTTGAAAACATAAGTCGCTTATTAAAACTGAAAGAAACCTCTTGCAAGTTGAAAACAAAAGGAGCCTCTTATAAAAGAATACACACACATACATATAATATAATGCAAAAATTAAAAGTTAAAGAGAGAGAAGAAGAATGCATTCGATTTATACTGATTCAGCTTGCAACCCAAGCCTACGTCTAGTCCCCAAGTATCCAACTTGAGTATTTCACTATAAAAATTTGAGTATTAAATTTGATAAGCTCTCTAAACTCACAAATACATATTTTTTAAGGTTTTCCTACCTTCCACACTTGAAATGTACAACAAACTTCTAAAAGATCACAAAAAATTAAAATAACAATTTCTCCCTTCATAGAGTTATTTTACTTTCTAAGACACAATAAGAATGATATGAAAGAATATAGATGTTGCTAAAATGTTTTGGAAGTCTGAGTATGTTCGTTGCTTCATAAGTGTTATTGCTCTTCTTTAAATAGTTAATTTCCTCAACTAGCAATTGCTTTATCTTTCATCCTTGGTCAATTGGATACATTTAAATTTGAATAACTTCGATATCATCTTTGCTAAAAATCTTTTAGTAATTACGGAGCTAATATATGACCTTCATAATTAGTAGAGTCTTTTTGGATAAATCATTTCTAATAAGGTAAACTCATAAAGAATGTTCTTATAAGAACGAAAGCGTATTTCTTATGATTTTATTTACTTTTGAGAATTAGAAAGTTATTGCACAAGAAAATAAATCCAATTTGAAATTTGAAATATTATACAATTATCATCAAAATTGTTAATCATAAACCTTAAGCTAACAATCTTCCCCTTTTTGACGATGACAAGCAATAATAGATATATTTTTCAAAATTCAAAGAGATTTTAGATGATTTCGAAAGATACCTATGACTTTTATATGTTCCGATATAATTAAAAGGAGCTTGTCTCTTAAGAAAGGAACCTATCGTTTATATATCATATATTTTCATAAGTTCAACAGCAGAATCAATCACATACATAATCAAGGCAGCATTGAGAAATATATCATCATATATGTAGAAATATACAAAAAATATCAAAGAAATAGAGGGCAATAATAAATAATGTATCAAACAAAATTATTAGAATAAAAAAGCCAAGGAGAAAGCAAATAGTAACAGAGTTATTGAAGAGATTTAAGGATTCTCCTGAGCAAAATCTTCCTATTAAGAAATTGATTTTGTTTGTTATCTATTTGTTCTTGATTAACTTAAATATCCTTCATCTATTGTTAGAGTTTGCACTATTTTTCACCTGAGGAGGGATATGAGTTTGTTAGTTTGAAGCAAGATCTAAGTTTTTTACTACTCTTTTAAATCTTTTCTCTACCCAGACATTATTTTGCAATTTATATTCGAATTGGTAAGCAATGGAAGGCAAAATTTAGCTGGTGCATACCAATTTAGATTTGCAAAAGGAACTCCATAATGGGTAAAAATATTGGTGAGTAACATCCCGTAAGGCAGATGGCCAGTGGTATTCTTATGATTCACCTTATCCACCATGAACCTCAAGATCATAGCTGGAAGATTCATTATGTTCCCTTTCAGAAAGTTATACACCATATAAGTGTCCAACAGGCTGCACCTTTAAACTGAGCCACTCCTGGGAAAAATTAAAATAGTTGAAAGTGATGCAAGGTATCCTGGTATTAAGTCTAATTGTCTGTTCCAAGGTCTCCTATCTTGGGTGTTCTCAACATGAGGGCAGATGGTTTTGACATCTTCGACTAACTCCAGATCATCAACATCTCACTTATGACAGGGAAAATTAGTTCTCCCCATAGGAGTTATTTCTAATATATCTCCTAAGATTTCTTCATAAACTAAAATTTCACATTTATACACCCATGAGACAATGGCTAGCTTTCCATTAGTTTCTTCCTTTTTCATAAGTGTGTAAAATATCCTTACTAGCTCTTCGTATGCTGTCTCATCTAATTTCAAAAAAATTTCCCAACCAATGGCAACAAAGTAAGGAGAGATAAGTATACCTACGTCCTTAAACATTATGGAAGGTAAGATTTGCCCAACAACCACCTTCTTTTCTTATACTGCATTTTATAGCGAACTTCAACTTCTGTTGATTGAAACATTTTTAATGGTATTAATGTCTTTCATTTTGTACATCTATTTTTATCTTCTTTGACCTTTTTTCATTAGTAATAATCTCTTCATGAAATAAATTATTTGTATCAGTAGTTTCTTCAGTCACAGGCGCTTTTCCCTTCCTTATTTCTTCCCTTTTTCATTTTCTAGTTCTTTTTCCTCTTTCTTTTTAACATCAAGGTTTTTTTTGTTCAAAAATTTTCTCAACTTGCTTTGCAAGACTTCATCTATTTCGTGGTTGTTTAATTAATTGAGAATGTTCTCATCTGAATCATCATCATTTATATCCTAGTGCACTTATGATACTTAGGGCTTAGAGGACATACGTTCAGTAATATGAGCTTCACCATGACTATCAGTAGAAGTTGGATTTTTCTTTTGTCCTTTTCATCTGGTTCATGCCATTGTAAGAATGATAGATGAGGTTTAGAAGATTTGAGATGAAAATAGAGAGTTGGAATGCAGAGAGTTAAGAGAGGCGCTTTAAAGAATAATGCAGGTGAGTAGAGGAGAGAAGTCTTTTTTTTGGTAGATTAGAGTTTTTTTAGCATTAATCTCATGTGAAGATGAATGATCGTATGCTAATATAGGAGTGTGATCATTTATGTATGTTCTAATAGACCTGTACAGTCACTTTTAGAACTTCATGCTCATCTTTAAATGTTGAAATGACAAAACAAAATAAATTACCTTTTTTTAGTACACATGTCACTTAAAATGCTAACCCGAGAGAAGCCTTATAAAAAGAAGAGGAGTCTTATAATCTAGAAGAAACCTACTAACGTAAGAGGAGGCTTCTAAACTAAGAGTGGCCTTCTAAACTCTAAGAGAGAGTTTATAAGGAATAAGAATCAAAGAAGCCTGCTAAACAAAATGCAAAGACAAGTAACAGAGAATATTCATGCAGAAATAATATTAGATAGTTTCTATATACCAAGCTCTTTTCTTAACATGAAAAATCTATCTTCAAAGAGTGGTTTAGTGAAGATGTCAACTACTTGATTCTCAATATTAACATGTAAAAGATCAATGGTGCCTTCTAAAATGTGATCTCTAAGAAAATGATGTTTGATTTCTATATGCTTAGTCCTAGAATTATGCATAGGATTTTGAGAAAGATTTATCGCACTAGTATTATCACATAATATAGGAATATGAGAAAGTTATGAGAAAAATCCTATAGTTGATGCTTCATCCATAAGATTTGAGCACAACAGTTGGCAGTTGTTATGTATTTTGCTTCAGTTGTTAAAAGCGTTATGCAATTTTGCTTCTTGCAGGACCAAGGTACTAGATATCCTCTAAAAAGTTGACAGTGACCACTTATGTTTTTTCGTTCGACTTTATCACCTACATAATTTGCATCATAATAACCCACTATGTCAAATGAATTAATTTTTGGATACCATAGTCCAAAATCCATAGTTATGTGGAGATATTGAAACATTCTTTTGACTGTTTAAAGGTGGCTTTCTTTTGGATTTGAATAAAAACGTGTGTAAAGACACATACTAAGCATAATATCTAGTTTTAAGCTTGTAAGATATAATAGTGATCTAATCAGTCTCTATACCTTGTCTCATTTGTAGCTTTGCCTTATTAGTCTTTATCAAGTTTAGTTCCAGTGTACATAGGAGTACCCATCGGTTTGACATTCTCAAAATGATATTTCTTGATGAGTTCCTTTGTGTATTTGTCTTGGAAAATGAAGATTTTTTTTTTCTGTTTGTCTAATTTGTAATATGAGAAAGAATGATAATTCTCCCATCATGTTCATTTCAAACTCCCCTTGCATTAAAGCTGAGAATTCTTCACAGAATGGATGGATTAGTAGCACCAAATATTATGTCATCAACATATATTTGCACTATGAGTAAATCATTTTTCTTTCTCTTAACAAATAAAGTTTTGTAGACCTTTCATCTTTAAAATTATTCTCAAACAAAAAGTTACTTAACCTTTCATACCATGCTCGAGGAGCCTATTTTAAACCATAGAGAGCTTTGGTTAACTTCATCACGTAATTTGGATGGTTTTCATCTTCAAAACTTGGGGTTGCTTACAGTGACGGAGCTAGGAATTTAAAATAGGAGGGCCCAAATAAAATATAAATTTCACAAAAAATTTACATCAAAATTAAATTAAAAAAATGTTTTATTAATAATATAAAATAGTTAAAATTATAATGATACTCGCCTACTTTTTATAAATTGAAATCTTTTCATAACAAGATCATTGTTAATATTTGCAAATACATCTCTTTCAATGTAACACACTAAACAATCATTCAATATGTCATCTCCCATTTTATTACGAAGTGAACTCTTGATAATTTTCATTGCGGACAAAGCTCTTTCCATTATGACTGTAACAACTGGTAAAAGTAATGACAATTTGACTAACAATTCGAGGTTGACAAGGACTTTTTAATAAATAAACTCTATGCACCTGATCTTGTTTTTCAGGAGGATACTCCATTATATTAGGTCTCAATCATGAATCGGAAAGAAGATTTTCTGAGTCAATCACAAGTTCTTCAATAATAATCTCCTTCGATGCTGGAGGTGCTTTATTAACATTCTGATTTAAATCACACGATGATGACTGAATGGTCGATCTTAATTTTTTAAAGTATTTTTTCATAACTGCAAAATAAAAAAATTAGTTAGAATCAATATTTACTTATTCCATAAAAGAGGTAGTAGCTGTCAAATATACTAAAAAATAATTGGATCTCCTTTTCTTTTATATATAAATATATATATTCCCTACTGTTCATAAGCCTAAAAAAACTCATTCCCTACGGCAATAATTTAGTTAAATTATTGATCAAACGATCATACATGTATTCACTGAAACATCCCTAAATCCTGTCGTGGAATAAATATTATAAAACTTGTTAATATAAAAAGCGAGATGGAAAAACAAAAAGTCAAGAAAAACGATCAGACATGCCAGTTAGCTATGAATAAGTATTACGCAGGAGTAGATATAATTTAGCTCGATCACATAAGAAAATGATAGGAAAACATTGATGATCTAGATTTGAGTTTCGAAACCACCTTGAAAGCTTTATTTGAGTTTTGAAACTACCTTAAAAGCTTTATATTTTTTCTATTGTCAATCTCTTTCAAGATTGGAGAGCTTAGTATCTTCTATCCTCTTGCCGCTCTCCTCATCGCTCTCAATTTCAATAACAATATCGTCGATTGTCGGTTACTCAAGCTTTCCCCATCTTTAGTTATAAAACCTAATTTTAACCCTTTATATATATATAAAATGTTTAATTAAAAATAAAAAATATTTATTTTTTTAAAACTTTTGTGCGTCCATGTTTTAAAACTTTCGTATCTCCCGTCCATATCTTTTAACACCTTTATATATATATATATTAAAAATAAAAATAAAAATATTTTTTTTTAAAAAACTTTTGGGATATTTATTTTTTAAAACTTTGGGGGGCCCAGTGGCATATATCTCCGTCCATGGTTGCTTAACAAATACTTCTTCGTTAATGTAACCATTTAAGAATGTTCTTTTAACATCCATTTGGCACAACTTGAAGTTTCTATAGCATGCAAAGGCAAGTAAAATTCTAATCGATTCTAGCAACAAGTGCATAAGTTTCATCAAAATCAATACCTTCTTATTGATTGTAACTTGAGCTACATATCTAGCTTTGTTTCTTACCACCTTACCACTTTCGTCAATTTTTTTGGAAATACCCACCTAGTCCCAATGATTGACTTATTTTGAGGACGAGGTACTAGATTCTAGACTTTGCTTATGTCAAATTGATTCAGTTCTTTTTTTATGGCTAAAACCTAGTTTCATTAGTAAGGCCTCTTCAACGGTCTTTGATTCTATTTATGAGATGAGAGCAACAAAGCTGTTCTTGAATGATGATCTTGTTCCTAGAATTTCAGAGGGATCTTCCAGAATATATTAATGTGTATCAAGACCTCTCCATTCTTTTGGTATTTTTCGTTGCATAGGCTCCTGCTGGGAGGTGTTTGAGGAAGGAGCCTGTTCTGTCCTAGCTTCAGAAGGACCTTCTTGATCTTGTGGTTCTGAAGCTGCTATAGATATGGTTTAAGTCTCCGATATATCTTGAGGAATCAAAAGATGCTCTTTATCATTTTGATTGCATCTTTTGAATCAACTACTATTGTCAATGGTAGTGTTTCTATCACCATATATACCCCCGGGAGGATATTACGAGTGCCACACATATACAACATATAGAATACCAAACATTTCGTGAAAGTATAGCATTCAAAAATAAACATTTCCAAAACATACGAAATATTTCACACATGCATTTTTTAGAATCTCAAACAAATATACAATACATATCATAATTTTAGAAACTAGCATGAATTAAGGTTATTGCAAACTTTCAAACAAAAGTTCAAAGTTATATACAAGCCTAAAACAAACTAAAAAAATACATTTTTGAGCAACACAAAACTCAGACTCCTTTGGTTAATGCGGTTGACTTGTCCCATTTCTTAAGTCCTTCTTTTAAACCTACATGAGGTAAATTCACCATGCTAGGCATATAGATTAGTGAGTAATAACTAAACTATGCATAATTTGAAAATTAATCATACTGAATCAAGTTATAGCATAAGCAGATATTTAAATTTCAGAACAATTGCATAGTTAACATAACTGAGTATTAAAGAAGGAACAATCCCTTTAGTTCAAAACATCATTTTGTTTATTTCAAAATTCAACATATATCATAATATACAATCAAATGATTGCTAATCCATCAACTAAAGTGGGTAACGGGACTTATACAGAAGATACCATAATTGGTATCATATCACAGAAGAGACTTACATCTCAATAACAAAAGACACTGAAGTGTCAATAATAGAAGACACCGAAGTATCACAGGAGTAGTTGCAGACCCTTCTAGGCATGCCTATTTACCTACAACTAGGTCTTAACAAATTCAAAAATAAAATATCCAAAATTCAATTTACATATCAATCAATGTTTTCATACTATATATTCAACCATATCACATACTTACAGCTTTGCAAATCATTCAATGTTCTAAATTAACAGTAAAAAAATAGTCAAAGCAAAACTATCAAAATTGACCATCTAAATTACTTACAAAGCTCCCTGTTTGCTTATTGCCTCGCAGTCTCGGCAATATCTGGAATCGGTTGCTCTAAAGGTTCCTCTAAAACATTCAACACAAACATATATTACTATTGTGCACAGTTATGAATTCAATTATGTACGTTCAAGTATACTAAATATGTATGATGCATGTTCATGTTAAAAATGTTTCTTATCCTTAATCTTATCACATTATTGATCATGTGAAATCATACTAAATCCCTCAATCTAGATTTATTTCACAATCCACCTTCGAGTCCACTTTGCTTAATTATTCTCATCAGAAAGGTGAGGTAATTAGGTAATACTTCCTTCTAGAAAGTTTTCCCTCTTTGTCTTAGGTTTCCAATGATACTAGGTTCATCCAATTTGGTTTAGTATTCAATGAATTATGATCAAAATACCACAAACTGTGTACATTTGAAATTTTTGGCTAATGCATGATCATGCCTCCAAGTTGTACACTTCATAACTCTCAATTACAATATCTAAAAATTACAAACTTTATACCAATTTAAAGCTAAGATAATAAGCTACAACCTTGATGAAGTCACCTCAGTCTAATTCACCCTACATTAATACAATTTATTCAATAATCACAGGACATGATTTTTGTCCCTAGTAGTGCTACAGCCTCAGTCAAGACTCAATTTCAAGCCAGATTTTGAAATTCTTAGAGACATAATTAAAAGTCTACTTCTTCAAGAAAGTTGTAGCGATATGTCTCTAATTTAATATGAATTAAGAATCAACTCATTTGAAAATATACAGACCAAGATATCATCAAAATACTAAAACATGTTTCAATTTATTAAACCTCTTCAACTTCATAATATCATTCATGAAACCTATCAAATTTCCAAATTTGTATCTTAAGTAGATTTCAGGTCATATTTGTATGACCATTTTGATCTAGATAATGAGGTATTTAGGCAATTTCTTCTACTAAACAAATGTTCCACAATGTCTTAAGTGTTCAATGAAATCAATTTCATGCCTTTTGGTACAGTATCATTCAAGTTATAATCAAAAAGTTGCAGACTGTTTTCATACCTTGACATAATACAATTCTCAACTTCAAGCCAAATTTCAAGACTTTAAGGACATATTTCAGTTTCAATTTCTTCATGAAAAATTTAGCCCTATGTCTCTTGGTTACTCTAAATTAAACTCCACCCAATTTGGATATTCACATATCAAGTTATGTTCTAAATACATATGTATATTTAGTAAAACACTGTATGTAGCACTCCAACACACTTCATATAACTCCAATTTCTACAGTCCTTCACCACACTTTTTGCATATTTTAGTTTTGCCTTTATCACTGAAACTCTTCTTCCAACAACAACCACATATAATCGATTCACAAGCATGAAAATATACACCATTCATGCATGCATCTATTAAAACATTAAAATATCCATGTAACTTACTTGACTTATGCTCTCTCTCTTCAACAAAAATTTCATAAATGAGGAAAGCAACCAAGAAATTTTGGTGGATGGAAAGGCACAAGGATTTATTAACAATAAAAACTCAAATGGTAGAAGACTTTGCAAGGAGTAACATTGATGTGAGAAGAAAGCATATAAACCAATACATAGAAATGAGCAAGATAGTTGTCTTCAGGGATGAACAATAAAGAGAGTGTTTTGGTGAAGGTTAGATTTAATGAAACCAAAGAAAGAGCTGCATAAACTTTTTACTTTTTTTCCCTAATGACTAGGTGTCTCATTTAAGTCTTGACACATGTCTCCAATTCATGTCTTCTAATTGTCCACCAAATATGCTACCATTTGTCACTTAGCTATTGGTCCACATGTCACACATTAATTTAAAATTTTGTCACTCTATAATTTGTCCACTTGTCAATTAATTTCTAATACAATTATCACATTTCTATTTGTCCCTTATTTTTCCTAGTCCAAAATACCCAAATTTTCAAAAATTTCCTAAAATTCACCAAAAATTTTGAAATAATACTAATAGTCTCCAAATAAATTTTAAATGCAAATAATTCACAATTCACATTTTAATTGCATTTAGAAACCAATTATTCCTGAAAAATGTCATGAATGCATGTACAATTATTTGTATCTGTTAAAATTCATATGCACATATCAACGAATACTCAATTATGCAAAGCATATGATGTACAGGAAATTCCTAAATTTTCTAGCCCCTAACATGGGGTGTTACAATTCTTCCCTCCTTAAAAAATTTTATCCTTGAAATTCATACCTGATCCAAATAATTATGAATACTGAGCTTTCATGGTTTCCTCTGGTTCCCATGTTGCTTCCTCAAGTCCTTGGTGTTGCCAGAGGACTTTTACTAAAGGTACTATTTTGTTTCTAAGTTGTTTAACATCTCTGACTAATATAGAAATTAGCCCTTCTTCATATGACAAATCTGGTTGCACTTGAATTTCTTGCACAAGAATCTTATGTGTAACATTAGACTGATATCTTTTCAACATAGAAATATGAAATACATCATGTAACCTGGCCAATTCTTCAAGAAGAGCTAGTTGATAAACTATTGGTCCAATTCTTTTCAAAATTTCATAAGGACCAATGTATCGCATACTAAGCTTACTCTTCTTCCCAAATCGAAGTATGTGTTTCCATGGTGATACTTTCAATAATACCTTATCTCCTACCTGATACTCAATATCTCTTCTTTTTAGGTCAGCATAGTATTTTTGCTGATCACTGGTAGCTTTCAACCTTTGCTGAATAATCTGAATCTTTTCTTCAGTATCTTTCACATTTTTGGCCCGATCATCTTGCTTTCACTCAACTCAGTCCAATATACCGGAGTTCTATACTTCCTACCATACAACGCTTCATAAGGTTCCATGCCAATGGTCGTTTGATAACTGTTATTGTAAGCAAACTCCATCAAAGTCAGATAATTATCCCAACTCCGGAAACTCCAACATATAACTCCGCAACATATCTTTTAAAATCTGTATAACTCGTTCAGATTGTCCATCTGTTTGGGGATGGAAAGTAGTACTAAACTTGACCTAAGTACCTAATGCTTTCTGTAAACTTTTCTAGAATCTCAAAGTAAATCTAGTATCACGATCAGAAATAATTGACAATGGTACTCTATGCAGTCTCACTATGTCATTCACATACAAATTTGCAAGCCTATCTAAAGAATAGTCAGGACGAACAGCAAAAATAAGTAGATTTGGTAAATTTATCCACAATTACCCATACTACATCATGCTTCCTTTGAGTGAGAGGAAGTCCAGTGACAAAGTCCATGGTAATGTTATCCCATTTCCACTAAGGAACAGAAATAGGATGTAACAAACTAGATGGAACCTGGTGCTCAGCTTTAACCTGCTGGCATGTCAGACATTTTGCTATATAATCCACAACATCCCATTTCATACCTGACCACCAATAATATTGCTTCAAATCCTGATACATCTTGTTCCCACTCGGATGTATAGTAAATACTGTGTTATGAGCCTCAAACAACAGCTTCTTCTTCAATTCATCATTTGCTGGAACATACAACCAATCTTTATAATATAATTCACCATCTCCTTGCACAGAAAAATCAATCTGTTTACTTTCCTGAGTAGCCAAGATAAGTTGTTGTAACTTATCATCAGCTCTCTGAGCATCACAAATTTCTTGCCTCAATTTAGGCCTTGCTTTCAACTGAGCTATTAAAGCTCCATCAGATTCAAGTTCCCATTCACCTTGCTTCATTAATAATGTTGAGACCCGATCTGAAAACCAGATCACAACCGGAAAACGAAGGAAACAAAGCGAATTCAAATTGGATAAATTGAATCCGAAGGCTAAACAATAACAAAATGCGGAAGAAACGAATCGAATACAAATAAAATCGAAACCGATTTCACATCCGTGAACAAATAGCTAGAGAATATGATCGTTGGAAACCTAGACTATCCGATCTGAAAATCCGGTATAAATTTTTTTCTTTTTTTTTTTTTTTCTTCTTCTTCTTCCTTAATCAATTTCTCAATTCATAATCATTTTCTTATACACTCATTTGAATCTCAATTCTCATTTTCATACCCATCTTACAAAAATTTTCTAAAGATAACGATCGCAACCTAACTAACTTAATTCGCAAAGTGTTCAAAATATACTTCTATATTTCTCACACAATAACTAGAATCATCGGACTCCCGTCCGAATCCAACTCAACACACGCAATCCTATATCTACATATCCATATCCTTTAACATAGTATATCAACACAATCCCCAATAATCATACACTAACTTATATCTCAATTCCATACTCAAATCACAATTCATTTTAACATTCCATAGACAATTCCATGAGTATATACGCTATGAATACGTGCTTACCAAATATTCCATAATACAACATCGATAATAAAATCCGAATACACAATACACAATATACGAAAACCTTCACTTTCTTTCACCCTATCTTCTTCTCATCACCTGTGGATGGGAATGAAGGGGTGAGCTTATAGCTGTGGGTAACAGTTTATAACAAAATATAAGCAAAATCCTTGAAATTCTTTTCTTTTATGGTCTTAGAAAGCATTTCTTTGAAATCAGAAAGCACATTTTCTAAAAGTTCCGTTCTTCTTGAAGTCAAATCACAATTGCAAAACGATGATTTTTAGGCTTTCACCATAAACCCATAGGTTGCAAAACATGAATGCATCAACTTGACAGTTCATAAATGCAATGGAAAATCACATATGCAATGCACAACACATGGCTCGAGAGTTCGTAAACACGACGGATAAATCAAGTTTATATCAGAACACAACGAGTCCGATTTGGATCTCGAGGGCCCACAAGCGGGCAGCCGGAGAAGGCTATAATTTTCCATACGCCGACGTGCATGTGACTAACACAACGTTCTCTCTTGCCCACATAAAAGCACATAACAATTTGTGCTCAATCAATTTATCGAATGTTTCCATACTTTCAAGCTTTTCTATCTTTTCATTCATGCAAAATGCCATAACATATTTTAATGGCATAACATGAGCATAACTCACCAATTGCAATGCAATTTCAATGATCATAATAATTCAACAATTTAATCACGTGATAGACCAAAGCCGTAACAATGTATGCAAGTTATTTCTTTAAAACATAAACCAAACGTATGCAAATTCATAAAGTACATTTATTCAAAACATAATTTGCATGAATCTTGCATTTTCTAAAAAACATTCAAAGCATTTTCATAACTTATCGAATTTATCGAAAATAACGAATTTAACAATTTACGCGATTTCTTAAATCCCAACCATCGAAATGAATTTCAAAATCTTTCTTCATTTCTCAATTCATTTTAAAACTCGTAACCCTTTTTTCAAAATATTCGAACAATAAAATTCAATACTTTCTAAATTTTCAATCAATCGCCAAATCATTTGAAAACCGAAATTGAACCTTTCAGGTCATTTTTCAAAACTTTAGAAATTTTCTTAATTTATCAAACATTTAAAACTTGTATAATTTCTTAAAACAATTTCTAAAACCATTTTAAAAGTAAGGAATCTAATCATACAAGATCAAAGACTTCAAACATTTACATAACCAACATTTTAAACAATTTCAAACGATTCAAAATCGTACTTTTCAACATTTTAATAAACCTTATTTTCTAAACAATTTCAAATGCATTTGAAATCACACTTTGTCAAACATTTTTATAAACAAGTTCAGAAATCGAACCTTTTCAAACACTTTTATAAACAATGTTGAAATCATAAATTTTCAAATACTTTTATAAACATTAGATATTCAAAATCGAAATCTTTCAACCACTTTTATAAACAACATTTTCTAAATAAATTGAAAGTATTCGTAAATCAGAATTTTTAAACATTTGCATAAATCATTTTCTAGACAATTTCAAAGCATTTTAGGAATCAAAACTTTCAAATATTTCCATAAACAATATTTTCTATACCCTTCCGAATTTACGAAATCACAAGTTTTCAAACCTTTACATAAAACCATATTTTATAAACACTCTTAAAACTAATCAAAATCATAACTTTTCAAACCTTTATCATATTCAAGCTCAATATCATTTATCGAATGCTCTTTTTCAATATACGAAATGCCATGGAATCTTTTAAGGCATAACACAATGTATTTTTGCAATTGACAAAAGTTCATGTATTGAATCAATAGTGATTTTTCAAATCATTCATACAATGATGCAACATTTACGATGCAATTGAAATTAGAAAATCTCTTTGTTTAAAGAAAGCAAGTAGTGGTTTATAAATTCTATTATAAACAGTACCCACCTCGAATCGATGCTAGAAACTTATTCCTCGCTCCAATTTGTCCATTGATTCCTTCTTTCTTCCAATTTAACTTCACCTAAAGCAATTTCACCCAAATTCAACATCATAAATAAATTAATCCTCAAATTGAACTTAGAAAACATAAATCCTCATATATTCAAGCTTTCTAAATTACAAATTTCCAAAAGCCTCAAATTCCAACTTCGACATAAACCCTAATTAATTTCCATCCAAAACTAAACCCATAATATTAAGCAATCAACAAAATTAACTTCATACTCCACAAACCCATACCATTTTCCATATTTCTAAACCAGAAATTCATCAAAATTCACAGATCTCAAAATTTAGATCTTACCTTCTCTCACACCATTTTCAGATTTTGGGCTTCATAAGAAGCTTTCATCTTCTTCTTCACCTTTCCTTTGAAAAGCACCAAAACCCTCAAGAAACTTGGAGAAAACTGAACCTTTGAAGCTCTCTTCTTCTCTCTTGGTTCTTCTCCACCAAACAAGCTTTCTTCTCTCCTCTTATTTCTTTTAAGTCTTTGGGCAATAATCGTGATTCTCCTCCAACCAACTACAGCCCCTTGCTTTTATAGTGCCAGGTCAATTAATGAATAAGGAATGACCCATAAGCCCTCCATTTAAGCTTTATAAACTTAACCCTTTAAGTAAACTTCCAAAATTGCCCTTCATTGGTCTTTAAACTGACATCTTGTCTGATTATTTCGATCAGGTAAATGAAGTCATTTGATAAAACTTTCTTCTAAAGAAATGTTCCTCTATGTCTTACGAATCCATCGCTTCAAGAATCGGATCGATCGGAGCTCTATAGCTCAAGCTATCTCCAAAATACTGAAGTTTGTTCTTCAGACCCGAGGCTGAACACTACACCCAACTTCCGACCCATATTTGGAAGTCTTAAAGGCTCCATTGTCAATTGGCTCCTTCATAACTTTTGTAGCCTCATCTCTCTAGTTTAATTAGAAACAAGAATGAACTGAATCCGAGCTCTAGAGATCGAGATATCTCCAAAATACTGAACACTACTCAGCCATTACAACACCGGGACTGAACACTATACTGAACTTCCGACCTATATTTGGAAGTCTTAGATTCTACATTATAGCTCGGATCCTTCATAACATTTGTAGCCCCATGTCTCTATTTTCATTACCAAAAGAATCAACTCAATCTGAGCTCTAACGAGCTCTAGCGACCTATAACATCAACAATCGCTCAGCCATTACAACACCGAGATCGAACACTACACCTGAACTTCCGACCGATATTTGGAAGTCTTAGAGGCGACATTATTGATCGGCTCCTTCAGATGAATTGTAGATATATGTATCTAGTTTAATTTCCAAAAAGAATCAACTCAATCCGAGCTCTAGCGACCTATAATACTGAACACTTGCTCATACCATTACAAAGCGAGATCGAACTCTATACCTCACTTCCGACCCGTATTTGAAAGTCTTGGAGGCTACATTGTCGATCGGCTCCTTCATAACATTTGTAGCTCCATCTCTCTAGTTTAATTTCCAACAAGAATCAACTCAATCTGAGCTCTAGTGATCAAGATATAGCCAAAATACTGAACATTGTTCAGTCCTTATAACACCAAGACTGAACACTACACTGAACTTCCGACCTATATTTGAAAGTCTTAGAGGCTACATTATAGCTCGGCTCCTTCATAACATTTGTAGCCCCATGTCTCTATTTTCATTACCAACAAGAATCAACTCAATCCGAGCTCTAGCGAGCTCTAGCGACCTATAACACTGAATACTGTTCAGCCATTACAACACCGAAGGATATGCGCATATACATTTCTCTTTCACAAAAGTCATACACAATCTTACTCTTAATAACATTTTTCAAATCAAGTAAAATACACTTAACTTTCAAAGATCATAACTTTTAATCCCGATATCGAAAAATAACATACTTTATGGCTACGAAAAGCTCTCAACATAATCTACAAATTTCATGTAGATCATTTTCTCAAAATCTGCCTAAATCAAAAGTCAACTCTTTACTCCAAAAAGTCAAACTTTTCAAATTTTCTTCAAAACATAACACTTTCACCAATCATTTCTTGCTTTTCAACTCCCATTTCAATCAACTAATTCATTTTAACTTTCATAACTCATACAACTCTACTCAAATTTCAAAGTCATCAAAACCAATCACTTCATTTCTCATCAATCTCCTTTAAATACAATAACATCTACAACACAATACCTATACAAACACACTCATTAAATTCCATTTTAATAATTCTAATTTTCATCAAAAGATCGGGGTCCAACAAATAATGTTGAAATTGTCTTCTGAGTTAAACCATTTGCCACAACATTAGCCTTACCCGGATGATAATCCACAATACAATCATAGTCCTTAAACAGTTCCAATCAACGCCGTTGTCTTAGATTGAGTTCTTTCTAGGTAAGCAGATACTTCAGACTCTTATGATATGTGAAAATTTTACACCTTTCACCATACAAGTAATGTCGCCAAATTTTTAAGGTAAACACTACTGCTGTAAGCTCCAGATCATGTGTAGCGTAGTTCTATTCATAAGTCTTTAGTTTCCTAGAGGCATAAGCAACTAATTTTCCTTTCTACATCAAAACACAACCTAAACCAGTTCCAGATGCATCACTAAACAAAACATACTCCTAACTAGAAATAGGTTGGACCAATATAGGAGCCTCAGTATGCATACTTTTCAGTTGATCAAAGCTACTCTGACATCTTCAGACCATTCGTACTTCACTCCCTTCCATAACAGTTTAGTTAAAGGGGATGTTATCAATGAAAACCCCTTAACAAACTGTTTGTAATAACCAGCTAGACCTAGAAAACTTCTCACTTCTGTCACATTCCGTGGTG
This sequence comes from Erythroxylum novogranatense, assembly GCA_029891385.1. Classification (NCBI taxonomy): domain Eukaryota; kingdom Viridiplantae; phylum Streptophyta; class Magnoliopsida; order Malpighiales; family Erythroxylaceae; genus Erythroxylum; species Erythroxylum novogranatense. The sequence goes on from CM057227.1 coordinate 104,910,379, forward strand.
GTTTCCAATTAACAATCGCCTATATCTTACTAGGATCAACTCTAAATCTTTTAGAAGAGACAACATGCGCTAGAAATGATATATCCTAAAGCCAAAAATCACACTTACTCAGCTTAGCATACAAATGTCTTTCCTGCAAGGTCTATAATACAATTCAGAGATGTTCAGTATGGTCAGGTTCATTCTTAGAATAGACCAGATTATCATCAATAAACACCACAACATTGGTCCAAATAAGGCCTGAACACTCTATTCATTAGATCTATAAATGCTGCTGGAGGATTAGTTAACCCGAATGGCATTACTAGGAATTTATAATGTCTATAACGGGTCCTAAATGTAGTTTTCGGTACATCTACATCTTTTACTCGAAGTTGATAGTACCTCGATCTCAGATCTATCTTCGACAACACTCCTACATCTTTCAACTGATCAAATAGATCGTCAATCCTTGACAACTTATAGCTATTCTTCACTGTGACTCTATTCAACTGTCTGTAATTGATGCAAATCTGTAGTGTGCCATCCTTTTTTTTAACAAATAACATCGTTGCTCCCCACGGTGATACACTGGGTTGAATAAACCCTTTATCCAGAAGCTCTTGTAACTGCACCTTCAACTCCTTCAACTCAATAGGAGCCATTTTGTACGGTGCTCTGGATATAGGGGCAGTACCATGCATGACTTTGATAGATAACCAGGAGGAAGTCCTGGTAAGTCTTTAGAAAATATATATGGAAATTCATTCACTACAGGAATGTCAAGTAGTTTACCACCCTCCTTCTTAGAATCAAGCACAAAAGCTAGATATGCTTCACAACCCTTCCTAAGAAGCTATCGGGCTTGCATAGAAGATACCACATTAACTAAGGAGCTAGTGTGGACGCCATGCAATATTACTTTAGACTGATCAGATCTCCTAAGCATAACTGTCTTAGCCTTATAGTCAATTATTGCCTGATGCTTGGATAACCAATCCATACCTAGAATCAGATCAAATTTATGAAAAGGCAATCTGATTAGATCTGCTACATAATCATTTCTTTGAATCACAATTGGACAATTCCTATACACCTGATTAACCAACACACTACTATCTAGAGGACTGGTTACTTGGATATCATACTCTAACTGATCTATACGCATCTCCTTATTAAACAATTCTCCAACACGAATGTATGAATGTGAAGATCCAGGATCAATCAATGCATACATTTCAGAATCAAAGAGAGAAACCATATTAGCAATGACATCCGGTGCATCCTGATCCTCACGAGCTTTCAGTGCATAAGCTCGAGCTAAAGCAGAAGGTATAACTAGTTTATTTACAGTTTCTGAGTGGGAACTCAGATTAGGTCTGTTCTGATTATATCTTCCTCGAACTCTTCCTCGTCCTCTGTTCCAAGAAGATGCATGGGAAATCTCGTTACTGGCTTATGATGTATGAGCCTGTCTGAGAGGGCAACTAGCTATCAGATGGTCCATACTACCATAGCAGAAACATGCTCCTGTAGCCCTCCTGCAAACACCCCAATGATGTACAAAACAATCAGGGCATTCAGGAGATTAGAACCTCGACCTCCAGATGACCCCCTACCAGAAGCAGTCCTTGAGGGACAATTTTATGACCTCCTCGAGCTACAAATCTCTGAGTAACTTCTGGTATGGAAGAAGCACCTTCCCTACTTCGTTTCCCCGAGGACTGGCCTCCTCTATCTCTGATTCCTTTCTCTTCTAATTGTCTCTTGTCTTTAAATTTTCATAGCAGCTTGCACTAACTGATGGCAATTCATTTGTTGCAAAAGTGTAAATGCTGATAAATGCTCCTTGATGGAGTCATGCAACCCATCCTCAAACTGATGACATCGAAACTCCTCAGTAAGTATTGATTCGGTATCATACTTACCGAAGTGGTTGAATTCCCGCTCATACTCAGCAACTGACAAATTCCTTTACTTTAGACTCAGAATTTGCCTCCACTTATCCTTTTTGTAAGCCTCCATAATATATTTTGCTTGGAATTCTTGGGAAAAGAAATCCCAAGTTAGAGGCACCAGTAGCTGAGGACTCCTTAGAACGAACTTTCACCATTCATAAGCTGCTCCTTGTAGAAGGGAGACAACACAATGCACTATTTGCTCTGCTGGACAATTAATCTCATCTAATACCCTTTTCACCTTCTTAATCCATAATTCCACTCTTTCCGATTCCTCCAAAGATATCCCGGTAAATTCCTCCACTCCATACTTCCACAGTTGATTAATTGGATCCTTGGGTGCAGTCATACGATGCAACAACGTCATCATATCTTGGGATAATTTAATCAAAGCCTCTCCCTGAGCTAGATGAGGAGGTGGCACCTCTACTTCACCTCGATTGACCCTAAAGAGTCCAGATAGTTTTGGACAAGTTTGCTTTGAGCAATTTCGTCAATAGTATCGTGAGATCTTTCCCTCATTAGTTCTATAGACAGAACATGGTACACCACATTAGGCCAAAACACAACTTGTACACTCAATAGAGGCAATAGTTAAGTGTTGGTTAAACCAGAATTGCCTAAACCATGCTCTGATACTAAAAATTATCACATCCATATATACCCTCTAGGAGGATATTGCGAGTGCCACACATACACAACATACATAATACAAAACATTTTGCGGAAGCATAACATTAAAAAATAAACATTTCCAAAACACGAAACATTTCACACATGCATTTTCAAAATGGAAAACAAACATATAATACATATCATAATTTCAAAACCTTCCTGAATTAAGGTTATTACAAACCTTCAAACAAAAATCCAAAGTTATATATAAGCCCAAAACAAACTAAAAATTTTTTGAGTAACATAAAACTCGGACTCCTTTGACTAATGCGGTTGACGTGTCCCATTCCTTAAGTCCTTCTCTTTAAATCTACAAGGGGAAATCTACCATGCTCAGCATATAGCTTAGTGAATAATAACTAAACTATGCATAATTTGACAATTAATCATACTGAATCGAGTTATAGCACAAGCAGATATTTAAATTTCAGAACAGTTGGATAGTTAACAAAATTGAGTATCAAAGAAGGGACAATCCTTTCAGTTCAAAACATCATTTTGTTTATTTTAAAATCCAACATATATCAGAATATACAATCAAATGACTGCTAATCTGTCAACAAAAGTGGGTAACGGGACTTATACAGAAGATACCATAATTGGTATCATATCACAGAAGAGACTTGCGTCTCAATAACAAAAGATACCGAAATGTCAATAACAGAATACACTGATGTGTAAGACACCGAAGTGTCAATAATAGAAGACACTGAAGTGTCAAACCAAAGTATCACAGAAGCAACTGCAGACCCCTCTAGGCATGCATATTTACCCACAACTAGGACATAACAGATTCAAAAATAGAAATATCCAAAATTCAATTTACATATCAATCAATATTTTCATACTATGTATTCAAGCATATCCCATACTTACAACTTTGCAAATCATTCAATGTTCCAACTTAACAGCAAACAAAATAGTCAAAGCAAAACTATCAATATTGACCATCTAAATTACTTACAAAAGCTCCCTATTTGCTTATTGCCTCAGAGTCCCAACAATATTTGGAATCGGTTGTTCTAAAGATTCCTCTAAAACATTCAATACAAACATAAATTGCTATTGTGCATAATTATGAATTCAATCATGCACATTTATGTATACTAAATATGTATGATGCATGTTCATGTCAAAAATCTGGGTTTCTTATCCTTAATCTTATCACATTATCGATCATGTGAAATCATACTCAATCCCTCAATCTAAATTTATTTCACAATCCACCTTTGGGTCCACTTTGCTCAATTATTCTCATCAGAAAGGTAAGATAATTAGGTAATACTTCCTTCTAGAAAGTTTTCCCTCTTTGTTGTAGGTTTCCAATGAAACCAAGTTCATCCAATTTGGTTTAGTATTCAATGAGTTATGCTCAAAATACCACATACTATGTACATTTGAAATTTTTGGCTAATGTACGATCATGCCTCCAAGTTGTACACCTCATAACTCTCAATTCCAATATTCAAAAATTACAAACTTCATACCCATTTAAAGCTAAGAGAATAAACTACAACTTTGGTGAAGACATCTCAGTCTAATGCAGCCTACATCAATACATTTTATTCAATAATCACATAGCACATGATTTCTATCCTGGTAGTGTTACAGCCTCAGTCAAGACTCAATTTCAAGACAGATTTTGAAATGCTTAGAAACAGTATTAAAAGTTGACTTCTTCAAGAAAGTTGTAGCCATATGTCTATAATTTAATATGAATTAAGAATCAACTAATTTTAAAATCTATAGATCAATATATCATCAAATTGCTGAAGCATGTTTCAATTTATTAAACCTCTTCAACTTCATAATGTCATTCATGAAACCTATCTGATTTCCAGATTTTCATCTTAAGTAGATTTCGGGTCAGATTTGTATGATGATTTTGACCTAGAAAATGAGGTATTTATGTAACATCCTGTTACCGGTGTGATGGGCATATCGGTAATTAGGATGGTTTGAGCAAAGGAGTGCATTCATGATTGAATTGCACGATAAAGTGAGTTTTGCATCGCTGATAAATGAGATTAATTGAGTAAATTGCACATGCATCTTAGTATCATGCATTCATGATTATTCCAGCATTTAATTGCGGTTTTGAGAAATGAATTGTGAAAATTGGGATAAAGTGTTAGATATGATTTAGTGAGAAATGAGTTATTGAGAATTTAGTGATAAGAGGAAATTGAGTAGTCAAGTTGGTTAGATTGTGCATTGATTGAGAATTTAAAGAGTATTGAGTAGTATAGTTGATTTAGAGTGAGAATCGAATTTGAGAAAATTGAAATTGAGATTTGAGTATAGAATTGAGTGTTTTGTATTTTTGAGGAATTTTGGGAATTTTTTCAGAATTTTTAGAGATATGAGTTCGGACCAGAAAATTTACCTAGAGACTGATAATTGTGATTTTGCCTCGAAAGTGAGTGAATTGTAACTTGAAAATTTAAAGTTATGAGTTTAAGAATTTTGGTGATGAGCCAGTGAAATTAGGATTGAAATTAAGTGATTTGAGGATTGATAGATTTTGAATCTCGGTTGAAATCAAATTTAGTGTGTATATATATATATATATATAAGTGGCTTCGGGAGTTAGGGTTAAACATATTTTCCCTTTTCCCTTCTCCTTCGCCGTCGACGATCGTGAGTTCCTCCTCGGAGATTTCGTGAGTTTCTCTTTATTGTGAGTGAAAAAGTTGTAGAGAGCTTGGTGAAGTTGATTATGGTGAGGATTGAGAGTTGATTCGAGAGGGATCAAGCTTGGAGGTTTTGGACGCCGATTTTCTAGGGTTTCGATCGATCGTTGTTTTGGTAAGTTTTATTGTGATTAATGTTGTTATTTGTGTTGATTGTTGCATTTATGGTAGTTGAGAGAGTTAATGTTGAGGTTTAAGAGTATTAATGACGGAAAATGAGAATCGGAGAAGACGATTCAAAAGACGTCATGACGTAGGAATTAAATATTTAATAATGCGTCGCGACGGCGTGAAAACTAGTGCGTCGCGACGAGCTTCACGAGGCGTCATGACGAGCGGAAGGCTTTATTCAGCATAACGTGTGGTTGTAGGCGCTATGACGAGGCATGGAAAATGACCAGACGTCACGATTTAAGAGACGTGCGTCGCGACGAGGAGTGAAATGTGAAGTGGATTAGTTGAGTCTTTTGAGCATAACTTTTAATGTAGACCTCCAATTGAGATGAACTTTGATTCGTTGTGAACTAGAGAAAGAGATCTACAAGTGTGGTATAATTTGAGAGTTGAATTATATCTAGAGGGATCGTGAATTATCGAAATGTGAATCAATTCTAGTATCAAATGTGACCTAAGTGTTATAATGTGACAATTAGAGTTCAAAGTGAGGACTTCATGATTGAGATAGGCCTAGTGAATAGTGAATTGCGGTTGTGAAGTGAGAGATATCGGGATTGGATTAGAGAGCTGGAAATCATGAACATGCATCACATCATTGCGAATTAAGACATGTGCATCAATGATTTTGATTAATTGAGCATTCAGTGATGAGAATTCATTTGAATTGTTATAGAGGCGCCGTTGGATCGACAATCCACGGATATTGCTGGGACTTCCAGCAAGAGTTCTGAAGTTTGGTGAGTAACCTAGTTGGTTCCTCACTTTTAAGTGATTACATGTACGTGAATATGTGTAAATTAAGTGTAAAAGTGAGTGTTATAAACGCGAAGTGAATGAGCTAAATGCGATAGATATTAGTGATTATGTGAATGTGAATAAGTGCTCGAGTATGTTGAGTGTAATAAGATGAGATACATGTGAAATGTGTTACAAATGTGAATACTGTGATAGTGAACCGAGTATAGTGATATGAGCAAGTGTATGACGTGACAAGAGAGTGAAGTGATATATTGTTAGTGCATGCCTAGCATGATAATAAGCGGTAAAATTTTACAACAGGACTAGAGCAGTGATTGAGCTTTGAGCTCAATTATCGATGAGAGGGCCTAGGGTCAAAAGCAGATAGTGTATACCTGAGGGCTCTCTACTGCCTAAATTGTGATTATTGTGAAAAGGAAATAGTGCATACCGGAGGGCTCTCCTATTCCTAAAGTGAGTGGGGCAGTAGTGCATACCCCAGGGCTCTCCTACTTGCCAAAATGTGAATATTGACGCCGGTCACAACAACGTCATAAAGGGAATTTGCATACTTATGCATTTGATTGTCTTGATGTGATTGAGAATCGAGAGATATGTGATATTGTGATTTGTGCAATGACATGTTTGAGTAGGGACATAGTGTTAATGTGTAAAGTGTTGATAGTGTTATAAATTGTGTTAATATATATATATATATCTATGAGATATATTATGTGTATCTCATGTGTTGGGTAAACCATCGATGATGGTTTTCACCGAGTTCGCAAACTCACCCAACATTGCAATATATTTTTCAGACAGCGTTAGTAAGACTCTAGCTCCGTGATAGACGTTTCGCAGTTGGCGTTCGAGATCAAGTTGCATGATGGATCGCATGAGTTGGTCACCGGGTGACTTCTTTGGGACATTATTTTGGGATGACCTAATATAGATGTTTTATCGGTTTCCCTTTTGAGATCTCAGTATTGGACCGTAGGGGGTGATAGATGTGTCTATATTTTGGATTGGTTTATGAAATGAAAATTATTATTATGGTTTTAAATTTCAGTGAATTCCATGATGCTGTTTATTTATATTGATGCCATGCGAGTGTTTAGTGATCGTTTGCGATCGTAGCACTTCCTTAGCGTGAGATATACGTCGGAACGTCCCACGGGCGTCCCGGTGTGTACCCTACGGTGAGGGGGCGCTACAATTTAGGCAATACCTTCTACTAAAAAAATGTTCCACAATGTCTTAAGTGTTCAATGACATCAATTTCATGCATTTTGGTTTAGTATCATTCAACTTATAATAAAAATTATGCAGACTATTTTAATACCTTGACATAATACAATTCTCAACTTCAAGCCAAATATCAAGACTCTTTAGGACATATTCCAGTTTTGATTTCTTCATGAAAATTTTGGCCTATGTCTCTAGTTTACTTTAAATCAAACTCCATCCAATTTGGGTATTCACAGATTAAGTTATGTTCTAAATATAGATGTATATTTAGTAAAACACTGCATGTAGCACTCCAGCACACTTTATATAAATCTAATTTCTACAGTCCTTCAGCACACTTTCTACATATTTTAGTTTTACCTTTATCACCGAAACTCTTCTTCCAACAACAATCACACATGCATTGATTCACAAGAATGAAAATATACACCATTCATGCATGCATCTATTAAAACATTAAAACATCCATGTAACTTACTTGACTTAAGCTTCTCTCTCTTCAACAAAAATTTCAAAAATGGGGAGAGTAACCAAGAAATTTCGATGGATGGAAAGGAACAAGGATTTAGTAACAATAAAAAAAACTCAAATGGTAAAAGACTTTGCAAGGAGTAACATTGATGTGAGAAGCAAGCATATAAACCAATACATAGAAATGAGCAAGATAGTTGTCTTCGGTGATGAACAATAATGAGAGTGTTTTGGTGAAGGTGATATTCGATGAAACCAAAGAAAGAGTTGCCGAAACTTTTTACTTTTTTTCCTAATGACTAGGTGTCTCATTTAAGTGTTGACACATGTCTCCAATGCATGTCTTCCATTTGTCCACCAAATATGCTACCATTTGTCACTTAACTATTAGTCCACATGTCACACATTAATTTATCCATTCGTCACTCTATAATTTGTCCATTTTTCAATTAATTTCTAATACAATTGTCACATTTCTATTCGTCACTTATTTTTCCTAGTCCAAAATACCCCAAATTTTCAGAAAATTTCTAAAATTCACCAAAAATTTCAAAATAATACTAATAGTGTCCAAATGAATTTTTAACGTAAATAATCCACAATTCGCATTTTAATCACATTTAAAACCAATTATACCTGAAAAATGTCATGAATGCATATACAATTATTTGTATATATTAAAATTCATATGCACTTATCAGCGAATACTCAATTATGAAAAGCATATGATGTACTGAAAATTCCTAAATTTTCTAACCCCTAATATGGGGAGTTACAGTTTCATCAAATACTAAATGTCTTATTTCTTATAACTTCCTTATTCTTTTATTGTAAAATCTAAGTCCCTTACTCGTGGTGCTATAGCCCAAAGAAATGGCTTCATCTGATCTTGCATCTAATTTTCCAAGATTGTCATTTTCATTATTTAGAGCAAAGCACTTGCAACCAAACACTTAGGAATAAGCAACATTCGATTTTCTTCCTTTCAACAACTTATAGGCGGTCTCCTTGAGTATAGGTCTTATAAGACATCTGTTAAGTACATAACATATCATGGATACTACTCTTGCCCAGTATCTATGAGGTAGTCCACCTTCATACAGCATGGTCCTGGCTATATCAACCAAAGTTATGTTCTTTCTCTCTATAATTCCATTTTGCTAAGGCATCCTTATACTAGAGAAGTTATGAGTTATACCATTGCTATCACATAATTCTTCAAACTTTATGTTATCAAATTATCCTCCATGATTGCTTCGAATTGAAGTGATGTAGTACCCTTTTTCTATCTGAATTTTTTTGTAAAACTTCTCAAACACTTCAAAAGCATCATCCTTATTTGATAAGAAATAAACCTATGTAAATATCGAGTAATCATTTACTATAACAAAATCATAATTTTTACCACCAAAACTTTAAGTTCTAGTGGGATCGAATAAACCCATATACATAGGTTCAAGTGGTTGGCTAGTATACACAATATGTTTAGGATAAAAGCTACTTCTGACTTGTTTGCCTTTTAATCAAGCCTTACAAACTTGGTTGTTTTCAAACTTTAAGATTAGTAGTACTCGTACTAACTCGTTTTTGGACAACTTTGATAGAATGCTCATGTTGGCACGTCTAAATCTTCTGCCAGATAAACAAATCCTTTTCTAGAGAGATAAAACACTTAGCAAATTTTGAGGATAAGTGTTCTAGTTGAGCACAATATATATTCTAATTTTTAGAACCCATAAACACAATATTATCATTATGAATATCAACAAATTCACAATGAGAAGCATAGAAAATAATGTTGTAACCTTTGTCACACACACTTAACAAGTTGTGTTTCAAACTAGCAACAAAAAGAACGTTATCAATAGAGGTAGAGTCAGAATTACCAATTTTAGCAATTTCGATGACCTTTGCTTTATTTTTGTTTGCAAAGACAACATTACCTCCACCTTTTTTTCATTGTAGTTGAAGTGTGATATTTCACCTATCATGTGTCTCGAACAATCACTATCAACTATCCATTGATTCTATATTGTCTTTATTTTAAAACACATCTCATCATCTCCTGATGTAGCCATGAAGCAAATGTTATTGACTTTTTCTGGCTCTTCTTCTTTAAAGTTTTCAGAATCCTCATCTGACCAGGCTGTAATCATCACTTGCTTTCTGGATTTTTTGTTCTTTGGCTTGTACTTTTAAAGAAGAGGAAATTTTGGTCTTGTGTGTCCAGGTTTCTTACAGTGATAGCATATGATTTGATTATTATGTGTATTATTATTGCTGCTACTGCCTTTTGATAGGAACTTGTTTCCAGCTTTCTTGTTTCCTTCTCTTTTCTTTATCAACTTCTTTTTATAGAAGCTGGCATATTTTCTAACCATCCATCTATTTACAACTCAGTGTCACTTTTATCACCAATTGATTTGTTAGTTGCTTTCCATTTTCTATAGGAGGATCCTTCATCTCGCCTAAGCTCGGTTTCATGGATCATCAAATTTACTCGTAGCCAGTCGAGTGAAATAGTGTCTAAATCCTTTTTTGTTTCTAAAGCTATCAACTTAGGTCTCCATTCCTTTGGTAATGACCTCAGAATCTTAGTTACAAGTTCTTTATTGGGATATATCTTTCCTAAGTTCTTTAAGGTTGTGATGGTGTTCTTGAAGCGTCCAAAGAATTCATCGTGGTCTCTTCCTGTTTCATGCCAATAGTTTCATATTGATGCACTAAAAGACTCATTTTATGCTTCTTTTCCTCCTTCGTTCCTTCAAATGTGACTTGTAGTTTGTCCCACTTTCCCTTTACTATAGAATAGTAGGATATTTTCTCATATTCTTCTAGAGATAATGCACAGATCATATGATGTTTTGTTTTAGCATTTAATTGTGCATTTCTTCTATCAACATCAGTCTATACTTCTACGTTATCTGAATTAGGAAGTGTAGCTTAAACTCTGATGGCTTTCCAAACTTCAATATCTATAGATTGGAGATAGATTGTCATTCTCTCTTTCTAGTATGAGTAGTTGTTTCCATTGGAGTAAGGAGCCTTTGAGATGGATTGTCGTTCAAAACTTCTTATATTGTTTCCATAATTTATCACATGTTGTAAAACACAAAAATGTGAAACTTTTCTTTAATACCAAATGATAAAGCACACATACGCAAGAGGGGGTGAATTGTAAGTGAAAAATTTGCAAGTTCTTTCAATCAGTATAATAAACAGATCCTAGTTAACTAATAAAAACAATACGAGCCTATCAGGCGATAAAGCCTTTTAAACGACAAGAGCTTGTTAGGCAATAGGATCCTTTTGTGGGATAGGACCTTACTTAAACAAAAGGAGCCTATTGAATTATAAATCTTGTTTAAACAATTTAAAAATATAAGGAGCCTGTTAAAATTAAAAGGAACCTCTTGCAAGTTGAAAATAGAAGGAGCCTCTTTTAAAAGAACACATACACAATAAAATGCCGAAATTTAAATGTTAAAGAGAGAGAGAATAAGAACACAATCGATTTATACTGATTCGAGTTACAACCCAACGCTACGTCCAGTTCCCAAGTATCCAACTTGAGTATTGCACTATAAAAATCCAAGTATTAAATTTAACGAGTTTCTCTAAACTCACAAGTATATATTTTTCAAGGTTCTCTAACGTCCCACATTCGAAGCGTATACGAAGCTTCCAAAAGATCACAGAAAGTAAAATAACAAATTTTCTCTTGATCGAGTGATTTCACTTTCTAAGGCACGATAAGAATGTTATAACTCTCAAGAATATAAATGACACTCAAATGTTTCAAAAGTCTGAGTATGTTCGTTGCTTTATAAGTGTTGTTGCTCTTTTTTATATAGTCAATTTCTTCAACTAGTCTTTGTTTTATTTTGCATCCTTAGTCAACTGGATAGATTTAAATTTGAATAACTTCGATGTCATCTTTGTCAAAAATCTTTTAATAATCACGAAGCTAATATATGAACTTTATAATTAGTAGGATCCTTTTGGATAAACCATTTATAGTAAGGTAAGTTCATAAAGAAGGTTCCTGTAAAAAGAAAGCATATTTCTTATGATTTTATTTCCTTTTGAGAATTAGACCATTAATTATACATGAAAATAAATCAAATTTGAATTTTGAAATATATATAGTTATCATCAAAATCGTCAATCATAAAGCTCGAGTTAACATTGTACACTCATAACCAATGAAAAAAATACTTTCACAAACTTTACAATCTTTACAATTACGAAATTCAATTAATTTAAGGTGCAAGGGATGTTGGATGTTAAGGGGATGTTAAATATATTGGAGTTTGAGTTCGTCAAAACATGATTCATGAAGAAAGAAATAACATGTATAATAGCAATAAGTAGGACCAGAAAATTGTGAGAAATATGCTATACATGGAACCTTAATTTTCTCAAGAATAAAGGCTAAACTAAGTTTATGCTTTTGGGAAAAATGGAAAAATGCAACTTTAATCCCATTATCATTCAACTTTTGGTATTGGTTGCCAATGAAAGGAATCACTCGAACACACATCATGTTGAGAAAAAAACTACATTCTTTACAATGGTAACACATGTTATTATCATGGTAGATATGACATCCATCACATATAAATCTTTTGAGAAGCTCTCCTCCTATCATAGAAATAGGGTGTTTATGAAGATTGTGTTCTATTTTGAGTGGGAATTCTGCACACTCCTTATGCAAATAAATTTAGCAATATGAGCATTTTTAACTTAAACTACTCTTCACAAGCTCTATACATAAATAACATGAGAAGTCAGCCATCTCGATTAAATAGTTCAAAACATGATTATTAAATTTATCTTTAATCTACATAAAGGAAAGAAAGAGCAAAACAAATGTTTTGCATAAATCAAATACATATATAATGTGAAAATAAATTTACTTTTATCAAGATATTCTTAAAATATATGTTAACCATTTTGAAACTTGTATATGTTAAATATTACTTTATTATATAACGTACTACCATAGTTTTAAATGCAATGATAGGCAGTTAGAAACACATATTTACTAGTAATTTATACAGTCATTGAATAATGAAAAGTGTAAATTCAAGTTCAATGTAAAGACCCAATATTAAACTACTATTATAACTCTTTTGTACATCAATAAATACAAATTCAATATTTAATTCTTTAAATGTATAAAATTAAATATATTTTATTGCTTTTACTTTTTTAAAGATGGATCCTTTTAAGATTGATATCTCTAAAATATTAAGAATTTTGGATTCACGATCTTTGAAACCTCTCTTGGTATTACTATATATTTTTACAATATCAATTTTATTAAATTGATTTAATTAGTTAAATAGATACAAGTTCTAATACCTTTTGAATTATTAAAATATGATATAAAATAAATATATTAATTTTAAAATTCATTATTAATTGTAATATGAATGAAATTATAAAATATAAAATGAAATAAAATGACCTATATAACTAAGCGATATCATGCACAATAACTCTTTAATAAAATTAAACAACTATTACTCTTTTAAACAAACTAAAATGATAAAAGACATGTTAAAATAATAATATTAATTGTGAGACTTTTTGTTGTAATTAACGTACATATATGTTTCTCCTTTTTCTGTTATGCATATTAAAATAAATTCAATAATCATGTTTTGATCTATTTCAAAAATATGATTAACTTCTCATCTTATCTATATAAGGAGTTTATGGAGAGTAATTCAAGCTATAAATACTCATAATACCAAATTTATTTACATAAGGAGTGAGTAGAATTGCCTTTCAAAATATAATACAATCTTAATGAACACCATCTTTCTATCATAGGATGAGAGTTTATTAAAAGATTTATATGTGATGGACATCATGTCTATTATGAAAATAACATGTGTTACCATTATGAAGAATTTAGTTTTTTCCATGAGAGGATGTGTGTTTAATTGATTCCTTCTGTCAGCAATCATTATTGAAAGTTGAATGATAATGGGAGTTAAGTTTCATTTTTCCATTTCCCCCACAAATATAAACTTAGATTTGCCTTTTTTCCTTAGAAACTTAAGATTCTATGCAGAACATGCAAAAGGACTTTTATGATGGGTTATGAGTGTACAAAATGTGATTTTAAGCTTGATACAAAATGTATCAAGTACCTAACATCTAATCTCCAACCTAAGTACCACAAGCACAACTTTTTGTATTTTGTGGTTTAAGATATATAAGTGGTTACTGTTAGCTCAAGGTTTATGATTAACGATTTTGATGATGATTGTATTATATTTCAAAATTCAAATTGGATTTATTTCCTTATATAGGAATCGATATATTTCTTAAAAGGAAATAAAATCATGTAATAATTGATTTCTTTATTGCAGGAACCTTCTTTATAAACTTACCTTTTTATAAATGGTTCCATGACATCTGGAAGAATCTTACTAATTCAAATAATCAGCTCTAAAAGCCTTAACAAAACATTATTCCTAACATCTAAATATTGAAGATGAAGCAAAGAATAGTTAAAGAAAATGTCTACTTAAGGAAGAACCACTGTAATTGCGACACGCACAAATATATAGAAAAATCGAGGAAGTCAAATTTTCGATAACATTCACAACATTAGTACTTTTGGAAGTCATCTTATTATCAAATCTCTTGTGTTTTTAAAGTGAAAATTCTTTTGAGAGAGTGATCATTGAAGCTCATATTGAGCAAATTACTTTGTCATTCGTTGAGAGCTTATAGAGGCTAGCAAAATACTACTAGTGTGGAAGGTTGAAGAACATTACAAAATATTTACTTGTTAGCTTGAAGAGGCTCGTCAAATGACTACTTGGGTTTAATAGTGAAACACTCAAGTTGGGTACTTGGGGACTGGACGTAGGCTTGGGTTATAAATCGATCATGTCATTTTTTGTATCACCCCAACTCCCGCGAGACCCGAACCCGACATCTACAGTGATATCCGAGCTCGTGACCCGCGAGGGTGGCATGCTAAAGCAAATCGAAAACTCACTATGACATTTTTCTTTTCAAATCGGTTAAATGTGCGAAAATCAATAAACACTTTGGGCCCGATTTATTTCAAAAACATTTTTAAACAAAACACTTTCAGTCATTAATTAGCACTTAATAGTGCTCAATCAGTGCATAAGCAGAAAGGCATGACCCGACTGGGCTCCAATGCCATTTCTGAACACATTTCAATAATACAATATAATTACACAATTACCAAAAGGCCCACTGAACAAAACACTATACTAATGCAGATGTGACGACACTGATCCCGACCCGCTACTCAGCCTTGCTAGCAACGATCATACTCCGTTGATCTAACGGGTACTCTTCAATTCTGAAAAGCAGTTGCAATGTTGAGTGAGTTTGCGAACTTCGGTGAGAAACCATCATCGATGGTTCACCCAACTCATGCATCTGAATAATTCACATTGTATCACATAATATCACATTTTCACTATAATTCATGCATTAACAATTTCACACGTATATAAGCGACGCCTTTCACAAATACCACATTTAATCATTCACATATATATGATGCGCGTGTGACACTTTTCATTTTCATTTCGATGTTGTGACCGAGCGCATTCAAAGTGATCGAAGACTCGAGAATTGCGTCTTAGGAAGTAGGAGAGCCCTCGGGGTATCGCTACTTTCGCACATCGATGAGGATATGAGAGCCCTCTGGGTATACACTAATCCCTTTCACATTATAGGACCCCACACCCCACCCGTAGGTGTTTGCGAGTTTCTATGCGGCGTGTGTTTACGGGTTTTACCGCGGCATCCTCAAATATTCAGTGGCATCTCGGGTCAACAACTATCATTAATCTGATCATTTAACTATGCATGAATGCATACGTTCACTTTCCATTTTCAGTCATTCACATTTTACAGTCATATCTCATTTCTTCGGACCTTTAGTCCGGTATTGCGATCATATGCATTTACTATCAATTACACTGAGGCATTCATATACAATTACTCACATTAACACTTCAATGTCACATTTTCGATATTTGAACACCCATGGTCGAAATCGTTAATAGATTACATATATCCATCCTTACTCCACATGGCATCTCAGACGATAAATTAAACACATATAGGTTGAGAAACCAACTAGGTTACTCACCGCACTTCAAACCTACTGACTGGAAGTCTCAAAGCCTCGCCTGTGGAATGGCTCCATCGGTGCCTCTAAAATAATCGAATAATCGAATATCACTCATTGCACCAATTCAATGATCAAAACATGCACATAAATCGAATAGATTGCGTCAATACATGTTATGACAATTCGATCCTATTCTGAATTTTCTCAATTAATCACTTTCACTCTAAATCATAACAATTCCAAATATCTAAATTCAATTGACTACGATCCAGATTCTCTAAAGTCACACTCCAATTAAAATCACAATCACTATTCCTTGTCACTCAATTACAATTCGATAATCTTCGAATTCAAATTCCGAATTTCCATCTCATTTATTCAATATTCTTAGTCTCAAATTTTTCGATTAATCATTAAGGAATCAATTCATTTTGAAATCAAAACCTCAAACCCATTACTTGTAACAATCACCTCATAATCATCTGATTTCATTTCTTCGGAATTGCAATTTCTAGTCTCAGAAATTCAATTGATCCAATAGCCAAACTCATAAGAGATTAATCCTCAAAATTACCATTAATCGAACCAATTCAAAGTTGAACTCAAATTTCTCCAATTAAAAGAATTACCATCGGCCTTCATCAGTGTCCTCGCTGCGACGTGAGATCGCTCGCCGCGACGAGACCACCTCGCCATGACGCGGCGTGCGTGCGACCTTCTCCCATGGCGTGACCCGATGCGCTTTCATGCGGCGTCGTCCTTCTTGCTTGCGGCGTGCGGAAGGATTTCACTCGCCTTGGTGAGCATCGCCACCTCGCGGTTATGCAGATGGGGTATCTCGCCGCGGCGTGTTCATCACACGTTGCGGCGTGCGAACCCAGTTTCGCATCCGAAACCCAGAAATTCTCAGATTTTCTTATTCTAATTCATCCAAATCCATTCTAAACACCCTCAATCACTTTTAAATATTAAACCCAACTTATTTCTAACCTCAGATCATCATTTAACTCATTTTTCATCAAAAACCCAAATCAAAACTTTAAAACCCTATCATCCGAAACTTTCGAATTCTCTAAACCATTTCATACTCAAATCACTAATTAAATCAAACGATTTAACTCATAAACACATAGAAACTTACTTGATTCAAGCTTGGAACCTTCAAAAATCTCCAAATCCCAAGCTCTACGCACCCACGGCACAACCCCAATTTCTCAGAGGCAAAGGAATTCGTGGATGCCCATTTCAAAAGGTTTCAGCATAAATATATATGAAATGACTTAGGGCTTGTTTGGCAATTTAATTGCCACAAGTCCAAATCTGAACCACCTCAATCCAATTTCTGATTCTAATTTCTCCCGATTCTCAATAACAATTAATAATAATTCCTAAAATCATAACTCAAATTGTCTCATATCAATTGCCAATCAATCTCGGACCCGGAATCCAATTTATCAGTCAATATGCCATTTTTCCGGTTCGGACTCGATTCTCTAAAAAATTTCGAAAAAATTCCTATAAATTCACAAAATTAGGAATTACAAATTCCTACACTCAAATTTCAATTTCCAATATTCGAAAATCAATTTCATTTCCAATTCCATTTTCAAAACCTCATTTATACACTTATCACACAATTCCACAATTCAATCGGAAAATTGTCATACATGTACGCATATACATATGCTTACGCAATAATAGCTCATTTACTGATGACTATAGAAGTTATAATGCATGCACAATTCACATTAGCCTGTACTCAATCTTAACCTGATCCAAATTACAGATATACCCGTCATCTCGGTAACGGGATGTTACATTTTTTCTCTCCTCTTGGCTTTTAATTTTTCGCATTATATTGTTTGCATTTTTATTTTGTAAAAAACTCCTTCACTTTTAAAATAGGCTCCTTCTATTTTTAACTTTGCAAGAAGTTCCTTTTAGTTTAACAGGCTCCTTTTATTTTTAAATTGCTTTAACTGGATTTATTGTTTAATAGGCTCCTATCACCTAATAGGCACCTGTCGTTTAATAGACTTTATCGTCTAACAAGCTCCTATTATTATTTTTAATCTTTAACTGGGATTTATCTATTATACGAATTGAAAGTATATGCAAATTAATCACACACAATTCACCCCCTCTTATGTGTGTTTGCTTTATCAGTTACCCCTATAAAGTGGTGCAAATGCAATGCTTTAGATGCATAAGGTGTTTCAAAAATTGCAATGCATCATTTTATCATTGTTTGGAGTGTGATCTTAAGCTACATATGGATCACATACCAATGCCATAGAATATTAAGAGTATATATCATTTATATCCCTTACTTTAGTCGATTCAATTGTTAAAGAAAGACAAGATGAATATTACTATCATGTTTGTGAGAGTTTAAGGAACTTAAAACATGTTGCTTATTATTGCAAGAAATGTCGCTATACTGCTCATGTTGGATGTGTGTTAGATGAGATAAGATATAATTTACAATTATCTTTGGCAAACCTAAAATGTTTTTGATGAACCAAAAATGAGTATTCATAATTGTTTATGGACTAGTATTGATTTTTTCAAGATTTTTAATTCGTGAACTGGCTAAGCTCCCACTTCCAGTAGTTGGATAATATTTGGTGCTCAAAATGTTGTTATAGTTAAACAAGTATCAAGGTTTTTTTATTTTGCATTATCTATCATATTTGATTTCAGGAGGATAGTAAATTAGAGATTCTTTAATCCCTATAAAGGGGTTTAGACCAGAAGGAACAATGAGAAAATGAGAAGTAATGCTAAAAATTTCTGAAGGGTGTAATAATTTTATAAAAATTCTAGTTTCGCTACCTTTGTTTCTAGCACAAACAAAAATAGAAAAATTAGTTACAAACTAAACAAATCAACACCCAAGATTTGATAACGTAGTTCGGCACACCTTACCTATGTCTGTAGGGCCCTTACCTAGTTTAATCACTTTCACCTGTAATACAACAATAGTTTTACTCAAGGCATTATAAAGCTGACTCATCCAACCATTGACATTATCCCTCGTCCTTGCTACTCGTGAAAGTAAATCATACTTTATAGTACGACCACCTCGTACTAACCTTAATAGAGGATTTTTCTCAACAAGTTTTAATAATAAAGACAATAAACGAACAACTCAAGTGATTAAAATAATAAAGAACATAGACGAATACACTTGTGATAAGAAAAATAACTTCCCTAATTAATTCAGTTCCTTCAATGACATATCAAAAAGTTGTTCACTAAGACTATTGTCGTATTCAGCTACCGAAATTTTCAGACATCACTTCCACCACATAATCAACATCCAATCGGTTCACTAAAAACCACACAATATATTAAGAACAATAGCACATAAAGAATTCATAAACCAGAAAATTAATCAGCTTCAAAACTCCCTAAGAACACCCTCAATTATCATTGAATAATAGAAGAATACCAAGCCGTAGAAAGTCACAAATCACCCAGCCAAAAATAAACAAAAGCCTAAAGTGAAAAAAATCACAATTGTTGCACACCCACCATTAATGACTACACAACCAAAGAAAAGTGTAGCGTACATACATCAGCTTAGGTTACGTGAAACCCTAATTAAAAAAATAACTGCTATCTCTTCCAATAAACAACGACAATTACAAATAAAATGCAACTAAAAATTCTACATAAGTTAGGTGATTCAATCTACAAAAGTTTGTAATATATAGAGTTATAACTTAACACAATCAACTAGTAAAGATAATTTAAAATCATTTTTGGAATCTCAGCTGCCAAGTCATCCAAAACCTGTCGTTTTTCCTTTTCAAAAACAATAATGTTCAAATCATTAACACGTAAATCCTAACTATATTATAGATGCAAACAATCTAGCCAAATCTCTAAAACTATGATAGCCATTATCCTAAAGTAAGATATATATTGAATCCCATCTTGATCATATCTTGAAAGAGTTCCACTTCAATCCAACTAAGTCCAATTAACAAATAATCCTAAAAGTAAATAGTAATATATATTATAGCATATATCTTAACAATCTTCCTCTTTTTGGCATTATTTGTCACATATTTGAAACTCCCCCTAAAGGAGATAATTGAACATATAACATCAAAGTCACAGACCACATAAGAACTCATAAAAGAACTCCCCCTCAATCAAACGTGAGGTTCCAAAAAACATCCAAATGACATTAAATGCACATAACATCAAGTTCGTCAAGTTCATATAAGCAGTTTACAAATATTCGAATAAACAATAATCATCCATTCTCCCCCTTGGGACAAAAAGATGCCAAAAAGATATTCATGGAGAGACCTTGAAATCTCTCGAACAGTCACCAAAAACAATCATATATCTACCCCTTAGGACAAATCAATGCCAAAACAAAGAATGCCTTCAATGTAATCAATCTCAGTGAATAAAGAATCATAAACATCAGCAATAGTACTCCAAGATGACAATTTACCATTATTCAAAACACTGGCCAACATATCATTACTTACACCAAAGCCATCTGTCAAATTTAATCAATCTCCTCCTCACATAAACCATATAAGCATAAATTTCCAAATTCATACATCCCACACTATAGAGAGAAACCAAGATAAACTTTAGAAACCTAAATCATAGAAAAACTGAATCTTCCTACAGGCCTCCAATCAAGCATCAACATATTCTTTACATAACTTTGTAAATCAAAATCCAAAAGTAGAATTCTCAATCATCAAGCAAAGCCTCATTCTCATGTCAAATATAATATTCAACAACTAAGGAAAAGCAAAACACACACCAATCACCTAAACCTTAGAAAACCTATAAGTCAAAATCTCAAAAAGTCTAGACGTTACTCCTTCGAGCTCCTCTTTAAACAACATTAAAATATACTTCAAAATATAAAGCACACAATTCCTGTGCCTCTTGAAGAAATTCAAACCTGACTTTATTCCTCGTTATTTCATCTCTGTCATCTGATGTCTAGTTGATTTCTCTTCCAGTAACAACTAACTATGGATTTGGACAGTTTCTGGTATTAACTCCCTTGTGTGTTTATTCTAATCAAGGACGGAGATATGCAGGGCCCAGTGTCCCAAGTTTTTAAAAAATTATATATATATATATATAATATAATATAATATATCTAAACCTAAGTTGCCGTAAACTAATGAAACGAAGAGCATTGTCATCTATAATATATATAATATATTAAAACCTTAATTCCTCTTTTTTGTTGTCATCTACAATATATATAATATATTACCCTATTATAGGGTTGCTTTTCGGAAGATCTTAATAGAAGTCGTTGTAAATCGGTTCCCATCGCTCTTGATGGATTATAGACAATCACTCTTGGATGGTTCATAGGGTGACGACTGACGATTGAAAAAGGTAAGACAAATACAAAAGTAATAATGCGGACAACAGATTGATTAGTTTTTAATGAAAAAATTTGCATTTTGTTGTTAAATAGAAAAGTGATTACGCGGATTGATTAATGTTGAATGGAAAAAATAAATTTTATAGAATTCGTAAATATTGGTTCTAACTAATTTTTTATTTTGCAGTTATGAAAAAATATTTTAAAAAATTAAGACCGACTCTTCAGTCATCATCGTGTGATTTAAATCAGAATATTAATAAAACACCTCCAGCATCGAAGGAGGTTATTATTGAAGAACTTGTGATTGACTTAGAAAATCCTCCTTCCAATCCAGGATTGAGACCTAATATAATGGAGTATCCTCCTGAAAAACGAGATCAGGTGTGTAGAGCTTATTTATTAAAAGGTCCTTGTCAACCTCGAAATCATAACTTTCCTCAAACTATGGATGGAGATCGTAAGCGGAGATTTATTGTATCATGGTTTGATGATTTCAAGGATTGGTTGGAATATAGTGTTGAAAAAGATGCTGCATATTGCTTATATTGCTATCTTTTTTTAGCCGATCGTGAAAGAAAGCATACTAATTTTGTGTCTGAGGGTTTTAGTGCTTGGCGAAAGAAAGCAAGATTAAGAGAACATGTAGGAAATTATGACTCTGATCATAATCAATGCCGAATTGCTTATGAAAATTTAATGAACCAATCCCAATCTATTCAGTCAGCTTTTTCAAGGCAATCAGAGAAATCAAAAATTGAATATCGATGTAGGCTAAATGCATCAATAGGGTGTCTTCGTTATCTCTTGATGCAAGGGCTGCCTTTTCGGGGGAATGATGAGTCTGAGAATTCAACAAACCAAGGGAATTTTCTAGAATTACTTAAATTCATAGCTTCTAACAATGAAGAAATTAGGAATGTTGTTTTAGGGAATGCTCCTGAAAATCTCAAACTTACATCACCCGATATTCAACGTGATATCATTAATGCAGCTGCATTTGAGACAACAAAGGCCATTATTTTAGATATGAGTGATGATTTGTTCTCTATTTTAGTGGATGAATGTTGAGATGTATCAGTAAAAGAAAAAATAGGAGTCGTCATTCGGTATGTTGATAGTTTTGGATGTGTCATTGAAAGATTTCTTGGTCTTGTGCATGTACGTGACATTGTACAACTTCACCTTTAAAAGGTATCAAGTCATTATTCTCTAACTATGGCTTGAGTATTGCTAGCTTGAGAGGTCAAGGCTATGACGGAGCTAGTAATATGCGAGGTGAATTTCATGGTCTTAAAAGTCTAATTTTGAAGGAAAATTCTTGCGCTTACTACATCCATTATTTTGCACATCAACTTCAGCTTACACTTGTTGTTGTTGCTAAAAAGCATTTAAATGTATGTTCCTTTTTCAATACTATTACTCGTTTGTGCAATGTTATTAGAGGATCTTGTAAGCGTAGGGATATGCTTGAGAAAACAAATGGAGAAAGTGATCGCAGGAATTTCACGAGGGTGATAGAGCTGGGCAAGGTTGAATCAAGAAATGACACTAAAAGACCTGGAGATACTCATTGGGGTTCTCATTTTGGTATGCTCATTAATTTGCTACATTTATTTTCTTCTATCATTGAGGTTCTTGAATTTGTTGGAGAAAATGGGAATGATGATTCACAAAGGGCTGAAGCTATTGATTTAATTGATATTATGCTTCTCTTTGAATTTCTCTTTGTATTGCATCTTATGATAAAGATCTTGGGAATCACAAATGGATTATCTCAAGTTTTACAGAAAAAAGATCAAAATATAGTGAATGCAATGCATTTAGTTAAAGTCTCAAAATGTCATTTGCAACAAGTTAGAGATGATGGTTGGGAGTCTTTATTGAAACAAGTCGTTGACTTATGTGGTGAAAATAATGTAAGTGAGATAGATATGCAAGATATGTTTATAGTTAGAGGAAGATCAAGGAGTAGAAGCGAAGACATGACGAATCTTCATCACCATCGTGTTGAGCTTTTCTATTCTGTGATTGACATGCAACTTCAAGAGCTTAACAATCGATTTGATGAAGTCAATACAAGTTTGCTTTTATGTATGGCATTTCTTGATCCTAAAGACTCCTTTTCCGCATTTGACATGGAAAAATTGATTAAACTTGCAAATTTCTATCCATCAAAGTTTCTGTTGGACCAATGGTGGTTGACAAATTAAATCCCACTTATGTTTTGATAATAATAAAATGTATAGAATTGGTTAAGAAATTATTTCAGGTGATTTGGATTCAAAAACATCAAGACTGCATCAATCTTGAATGGGCAAGACATAAATCATAGTGAAATCAAGAAGAAAATAATCTTCATCATGTTAGAGACATTAAATATGAAGATTATAGAAGATTTTCTACAATATAACCGTTGAAGCCAACATAAGTCGACTAGTAAATCATAAGTCGACTAATATATCAAGATCTGTCAGGCTGAGAACAACACAAGTCGACTAATAGACTATAAGTCGACTTATCGAAGGTTACAAGTCGACTTACACTGCATAAGTTGACTTATAGAAGGGTAGAGATAAAGTTTTACAAAAATCGTTGTTACAAGTCGACTTACACTGTAACATCCCGACCTTGATGGGAAGGGTATATGGGTCAATTGGTACAGGTTAGTTTGTTGCATTGCATAGTCTGATATGAACCTGCATTTGGCCTCTAATTGTAGAGGATTGAGTCATTTGGCACATGCACATGTAGGTACATGCATTCATGGCTTTTTTCCAGCATTTGATTGTGTAAATGATTTGAGTTGTGAATTTGTGAGATATTAGACTGGATTATGATATATTGGGAATTATGGAATAATTGGGTGTGAATAGTAGAATTGGAACTGTACTAGAGTGATCGCAAAGTGACAGTGAACTTTAGGAAAAGTTTCTGGAATAATTAGGAGAAAATGTCCGGACCGGAAATCTTCCGAGTGGCGGAATAATTGAATAAATTGGACCTAAATAATTGTCCATTGGCAATGGAAATCTAGAATTTTGATTTTAGAAATTAATATGTTGAGTTATTGAGATGTGGAGATGAATTAGACTGGAAATAAAAATGATTAGAGAAAGAGATTTAAATGTTTGGGAGGAAAATGAAAAGAGGCTTATTGGTTCTATATATAGATATATATATATATGTTTTACGTTTTGAAAATGGGAAAAGGAAAAAGAAAATTGTTTCCTCCTCCATTTTAGGGCTTGCGATTTTCTCCTCCCTCTTCTTAGGTGATCTTCGATTCTTCCTCCGAGATTCTTGCTGTTTCTTCTCTTTGGTTGAAGATCAACTTGGAACCTTGGAAAATAATGTTTTGGTTGAGTTTAAAGGTTTATCATGGATGGTAGAAGGTGGAGGGAGTTGGAAGATTTACGGAAATCTGACGATTTGAGCTCGATTTGGTAAGTAATTAGTTATATGTTGTTTACTATTGTGTTAAATGCATACATGGGTTTAAGTGTGAAGATTGGGGTAGTTATGGGTGAGTTATAGAGGTTTTTAGAGAGAGAAAATGGCGAAAACTCGTCGGAGAAGACGACTGGAAGGCCGCACGTCATGGCGTGCCTGTGTCGCGACGCGGTGAGAAAATTGTGTTCTCGCCGCGGCGAGCTTACTGAAGCACGTTGCGGCGAGCCTCCAAGCCTTCCACGCCGCGGCGAGCTATCTTTGTCGCCGTGGCGAGCGCCCCTTGTCACTGCGACGAACGTCCTCACGTCGCGGCGGCGAGGCTGTTTTTCCTGAATGAGTATAGTGTGGTTTTTGAGGCATAGCTAATGGTGTAGACCTCCAATTGAGGTGAGGTTTGATTCGTTGTGATCTAGAGAAAGAGGTCTACAATTGAGGAAAAGAATGAGAGTTTGAATTTAGATTTTTTGTGATCTCAATTAGTGAAAGAAAGCTAAGAAATATGATGGTATTGCATCCTAAGAATTGTTTTGAGTAATTGGGGTATAATGTGAGACTTTGAAAGTGAATTCAATGTTATTGGGAATTTTAGGAACTGAGCATAAAGGCTGAATTCGACCTATAGAAAAGTGCTATTGATTTTGAGGTAATACCCTAACAAATATGACTTGATAAATCGACTGAATATTAGAATTGAAATTGATGGAGTTCTATAACATGCTATGGAATTGGAAGTGAGTTATTTTTTAGCAAATGAGTGGGAAATTAGATGCGGTCAAAGAAAGTGAAAAAAATGGGAAACGGTACCGGGAAAGTCATGAATAGGCATAGTACATCTTTTATTCAAGGCATATGCATCATTAATTATTTTGACTGTGCATTTGGTAATAAATGAAATTAATTGATTATAGAGCCGATGGATCGATAATCCACGGACAGTGCTGGAGCTTTCAGGCAACAGTTAGGAAGTTTAGGTGAGTAACCTAGTTGGTTCCTCAGCCTTTATGTGTTTAATATTATATGCATTAATGCCATGCGGAGATATAGATGGATATATGTGTGTTTGATTTGATTGATTTCGGACCACGGGTGTCCGAAACATTGAAATGTGATATAGAAGTGCCAATTGTGTATCTTGTGGTGAATACTTGAAAGAAATAGAGTGTGAATGTGCAAATTGATTATGATTGAAATGCGGACTAAAAGTCCGAAGGAATGGGAATCGGCTCAGAAATGTAAAATGATTGTGAATGTGAATTGTTATATGTGCATTCGTGCATAAAGGCATGATATGATCAGATAAAGATAGTTGTGACCGGAGCAGCCAATAATGCCTTGGTATCGCTTGCCCCCTGAGGTGGTACATACCCTGAGGGCTCTCCCACGCAGTGCTCGGATACCACATTAAGGCTTACTGTTTCTGAACCGAGCCTCGAGCTCGAGGGAGTCGCATACCGAGGGCTCTCCTACTCTCTAGACGCGTGGAAGGTAGTGCATACCCGGGAGGGCTCTCCTACTTCCTAAAACGCAATTACTGTTCATTGTGAAAGCGCTCGGTCACAATATCGTAAGAAAATGGAAGTGTCACATGCGCATTGCATATGTATATGATTGACTGCGAAATGTGAAAGATGGAATTGCATGTGATATTTCTGTAAATGTTATTGTGTGATTATGTGTATATGCTTTGTGAATGCATGAGTTGGGTGAACCATCGATGATGGTTTCTCACTGAGTTCGCAAACTCACCCAACATTGCATTTATTTTTACAGAAAATTGAAGAGTACCCATTAGACAAACGGGAGTATGATTATGGCAAGAGAGTCAGAGTTGAGATCTGGATCAGTGTTACGTCTTCATTTGAGTCTTTCTAATTTGT
Source organism: Erythroxylum novogranatense (assembly GCA_029891385.1). Lineage (NCBI taxonomy): Eukaryota > Viridiplantae > Streptophyta > Magnoliopsida > Malpighiales > Erythroxylaceae > Erythroxylum > Erythroxylum novogranatense. The sequence goes on from CM057227.1 coordinate 104,937,174, forward strand.
ATGTAATTTGTAACTCTGCAAATTCTGCAGATTTGTTCTGTTGTTTTAATGGGCCTAATTGATAAATGCTATAATTGTAATGTGAGTACCGAAATAGTATTTGATAAAAAATGTTTTCATATTGCGGGTCCAAATTGTTTATTGTTTTTCGCTTTTCGTTTGCTTTCGAACGGATTTGAGTGCTCTAAGCATACACTTCGGGGCGCGAGCTCGGATATCACCATAGATATCAGGTTCGGGTCTGGCGGGAGTGGGGTGCTACATACACACCACGACAAGTCGACTTATGAGTACAACAAACTGATTCTGACGAAGTCAATTAGTCACAAATGGAAAGGAGGAAATCAAGGAACGGCTAGGAAATATCAACAACGGCTAGTGGACATCCCCAACGTCTATAATCATCTTATAGCTTGCAAATAAATAGAGAAATATCAAGGGAAATGGTAGGAACGCAAAAATCAAAGTATACTACTATAGTTCCAAGAATTTGTTCTCATACTACTCTTAGCTTGGTCTTAATTCCATTCATCTGTACTGAGAGTTAGCATTTCTATTTTCTATCATTGTGATTATTGTGAGTTGAGTGATTAGAGGAGAATCACTTGTTGGTAGGATTTGTGTTGGAAGACAAATCAAGTGTAAAGGTAGCTTGAGCCGAAAATCAAGTGGTGTTGGTAGGATTTGTACCGGAAGACAAATCAAGTGTAAAGGTAGCTTGAGTCGGAAATCAAGTGATGTTGTAAGAATTCACACTAAACTAAAAAGTGTGCAGTAAAGTGGTTTGCCAAATCCTAAGTGGGAGCTTAGGTAGAGGACGTAGGTCTTAGCACCGAACCTCTATAAAAACAGTGTTTACTCTTCTTCCCTACTCTTTATATTTAAATTTGTTTAAATTGTTTTTGTGTGAATTAACTTCTGATTTTATTGTAGAATTTTTCAAAAAGCTTTTAAGATCTATTCAACCTCCCTTCTAGATCGTTTACAGTTTCCTCCTATTGCTTTAATTAAACTTGAATATCAGCTTGGGGATTTTATCATTGATGTACGTATGGATAAGAATTTCTTTGAATTGAGTAGAATGGAGACCTTGCTAAGAGAATGGTAGCTACAAGAAAGCATCATGTATTCCCTTTGGTTTATTTGTTAGTCAAATTGTCATTACTTTTACTAGTTGCTATAGCCACAGTGGAAAGAGCTTTCTCCGCAATGAAAATTATCAAGAGTTCACTTCGTAATAAAATGGGAGATGACCTATTGAATGATTGTTTAGTATGTTACATTGAAAGAGATGTAATTGCAAATATTGGCAATGATGTTGTTATGAAAAGATTTCAATCTATGAAAAGTAGGCGAGGATCATTGTAATTTTAGCTATTTTATATTCTTAATAAAACTTTGTTTTTTATTTAGTTTTGATATGAAAATTTTTGTGAAATTTATATTTTATTTGGGCCCTGCATATCTCCGTCCTTGGCTCCGTCACTGATTCTAATGTGTGAGGCTGATTTTTTCTAACTGTTCACTTTGGTAACATGGGCTGTTATTGGAAATTTAATAGAGAATGTCTAAATTTGAGTTTTGACTCTTTTGAAATATCATTTGTACTAGCTTATAACAATTCGATGTTATGTGCTCGATTATCCCACAACAGTGATATGTCGATATGAGCTTTCGGTTCTTCCTTGAGATTTCTCTTTGGACATATCTGGTTGCTCCATTTTTTTCATCATTTGACTTAGAAAATTTAACTTTATTGCTAATTCCTTGAAGGTCTCGTTTAATCTTACCAATTTTTAGCAACATTTCTAGCTTTTCGGGGCCTCCATTTAACATTCTTGCCCCTTTTTCGGTGCTAACCAACTTCAGTTTTGTTTTATTCAACTCATCTATTATAAATAATAATTTCTTCTCTAGATCTTGAATTATGTTCTTCATAGTAGAGTTTTCCCTCTTTAACTTTTCATTTTTCTTGCATGCTTGCACCCATTTTGCATACATTAATTCATATGCTTTATAAATATCCTCATTTTTTTCATCTGAACCACTGTCATAATATGTGGTTAGACTTTATGCTCATTCATCTTTATTTTTCTCAAAATTTTCTCATTTATCCACGTTTTCATCATCAGTTTCTTACTTCTTAGTTATTGTTAAAGAAGTAAATGGACTTTTGTTGTATAAAGCAACCATCGCAACACTACTCACAAATTCTTCTTCACTACCACACTCGCTTCGAGATTCATTCTCACTCCAAGTGCTTATATAAGACTTCTCTTTTCTCTTCTTCAAAGTGTTAGCACATTCCACTTGCACATGTCCAAAGCCTTGACATTTATGACATTGAATTTTCTTCAATTTTTTTTCACCTTTTTGAGTTATAACTTGCTGTTTAAAATTACTATTTGATGAGCTACCACTGTTTTGCCTAAAATCAAATCTATCCTTCTCAGTTTCTTTTCAATTACTCCATATCTTTGTTTTCATCGGATTCATCTTCGAAGTCATTCACGACTTCACCAATCTTAGCTTGCAATACCAATCCTTTGTTCCTATCCTATTTGCCCCTTAACAAATTCATCTGAAAATTGGTAAAAATTCCAATTACCTTATCTAATGACAATTCATTGATATCATGAGCTTCCTTGATTGTTGCGGTTTTCGGTATAAACCTCGCAACGATCTCAATGTCTTAACCAATTTCTAGTTATAGTACTTTTTCCCAAGTTGATGTACTTGGTTTACTATATCACGCAATCTCTCAGGAAATTGCCATCCATCTTTAGCTCTTCAAATCTCATAGCCAACATCTAAAATTTTGAGACTATCACAAATTTTGATCCCTTTTGTATAGTTTACAAAGTATCCCATGCTTTTTTTGCCGATTCATAAGTTGATATTATTGAGAAGTGACCTTTATCAACGACACTAAAGATGGCATGCATGGCTGGAGAGCGTCCACGTGCTTTTTCTTTTCAACTCTTGTCCACTCAGATGGATCTTTCAGTACTACTTCTCCCTTGTCATCAGTTATAATTGGATTCGTCCCACCATGTAACATTGACTTTCACGCTTTTGTTCCCTGTGCTTTAATAAATACTCTCATTTGAGATTTCCACGTAAGATAATTTGAACCATTTAATAACGATAGCTTGATGATTGATCTCCTTTTCTTATAGACATAATTGCGAAACACAGATCTGCAACAACTTAACGTACCAAGTTCTGAATTGGTGACCTGCTCTGATACCAATTGAAAATTTTCAAAAGGGTGTAGTAGTTTTGCAAAAATTATAATTTAGCCGCATTTATTTCTAGCACAAATGAAAAATTTAATTATGAAATAAACAAATCAACACTCAAGATTTAGTAATGTAGTTTGAAACACTTTGCCTACATCTACAAAGCCCTCACCAAGCTTAATTACTTTCATCTGTGATACAACAATAATTTTACTTAAGGCATTACAGAGATGACTTACCTAACTCTTGACACTATTCCTCTTCCTTACTACCCATGAAAGTAAATCACATCTAATAGTACGATTGTCTTGTACTAACCTCAACAGTGGAATTTTCTCAACAACTTTTAACAATAAAGATAATAAACAGACAACTCAAGTGATTAAAATAATAATGAATATAGACGAATACACTTGAGATAAGAAAAACTTTCCTAATTAATTCAGCTTCTTCAATGACAGATTAAAAAGTTTTTCACTAAGAGTATTGTCATATTCAACTGCTGAAATTTTCAGACATCACTTCCACTATCAATAGCCACATAATCAACATCCAATTAGTTCACCAAAAGTCATACAATAGATGAAGAACAATAGTACAAAAATAATACATAAACCAGAAAATTAATCTGCTGCAAATAAGGACGTTAATTTTGACCCGGTCTGGCTTGATTTTGGTCCGAGTTGACCAGGCCACTGACCAACCTGACTTGGCCTGTGACCCGACCGTTTTATCAAAAATGATGTCCATTTTGACATGAAAAAATTATAAGACGGGCCGGGTAGGTCTGACTTGCTTGTGGCCTATCTTAACATGGGCCAGGCCATGACTTGACCTATCCAGGCCCAGTCCACAAGCCGTAGGCCACCCCAACCTGCTCCAGGCTTGGCCTGATCCATTGATATTCATAGCTGCAAAACTTCCCAAAAGCACCCTCAATTATTGATGAATAATAAAAAAATACCCAGCTGTAGAAAGTCACAAATCACCCAGTCAAAAACATACAAAAGTCTAGAAAGAAAAAGATCACAACTCACCCACCATTAATGACAACACAACTGAAGAAAAGTGCATCACACACACATCAACCTAGGTTATGTGAAACCTCAGCAGAAAAATAGCTGCTATCTCTTACAATAAACAACGACATTTACAAATAAAACGCAGCTAAAAAATCTGCATAAGTCACGTGATTCATCCTCCAAAAGTTTACAATAGATAGAGTTATAGCTTAACACAATTAGCTGGTAAAGATAATCGAAAATCATCCTAGGAATCTCAACTGTCAAGTCATCTAAAACCTATCATTTTTTCTTTTCAAAAATAACAACGTTTAACCCATTAACATATGAATTGCAGCCATATTATAGATGCAAACAATCTAGCCAAATCTCTAAAACTATGATAGTCATTATTCCAAAATAAGATATATATTGAATCTCATATTGATCATACCTTGAAAGACTCCCACTTCAATCCAACTAAGTCTAATTACCAAATAATGTCCAAAACTAAATAATAAGATATATTATAACATATATCTTAACAATTGTTAGCTGCAAGAATGAGAATTAAACCATTTACATGCTCAAATTAAAACAATGTTGAGGTGGGTTATGTTGCATTTGGAGAGGAGGCATGCTTTTGCCAATTTTTTATTACTAATAATAACTCTTGCTCTGTTTTGGATTTGTTGTGATTGATTGTAGCACCCCACTCCCGCGAGACCCGAACCCGACATCTACAAATGATATCCGAGTTCCGTGACCATGAGGGTGGTATGCTAGAGCAAATCAAATACACTTTAAAACTCGTTATGAAATTTTTCTTTCAAAAACGGTTGAGTGCGCAAGAACAATAAATAATTTGGGCCCGATTTATAACAAAAACATTTTTAGATATAAAACAATTTCAGTCGTTAACTATCACTCAATAGTGCTCAATCATTTCATAATAGAAATGCATGACCCAACTAGGCCCAATGCCATTTATGAACATTTTCAGTAATACAATACCATTACACATAATCAATTGGGGCCCACTTAATAAAATCACTACACTAATGCAGATGTGAACAACACTGATCCCGACCCTTTACTCTGCCTTGCTAGCGGTAGTCATACTCCCGTTTGTCTAACGGGTACTCTTCATTCTGAAAAAATAATTGCAATGTTGGGTGAGTTTGCGAACTCGGTGAGAAACCATCATCGATGGTCCACCCATACTCATCACATATACATACAAATCACATTATATCACATATTAGCACATTCATCAAATCCCATGCATTCAATTTCACGCGCCTATCACTTATCAAAAGGACACGCCTTTAGCCTCTATGCACAATTCACATTTAATCATTCATATATGCAATGTACATGTGACACTTTCATTTGCATATGTGAGACTTTCATTTGCATATGCCACTTTCCATTTTCGATCGTTCAATTATGCATGAATGCGCCACTTTCCATTTTCGTACCATTTTCATTTCTTGGACCTTTGGTCCAGTATTTCAATCATATGCTGATTCAATTCAATTTCACTGATGCATCCATAACATTTACTCAAATTAACACGTCAATATCACATTTTCAATATTTCGAACACCCATGGTCCGAAATCAATCAATAGCAATCACATATATCCATCCTTAACTCCACATGGCATAAGTACATACAATTAAACACATATAGGCTGAGAAACCAACTAGGTTACTCACCTGCACCTCCGAGCTACAGCCTGGAAGTCCCAGCATACCCGTGGAATTGCTCCAGCGGTGCCTTTAAAAACAGTCAAATAATCTCACATTACCAATTATACCAATTCCAATAATCAATCATGCATATGTATCGAATAGATTACGTACTATACATGTTATGACATTCCCGAATTTTCTCAATTTGATCACTCTCACTCTAATTCATAACAATTCCAGATACCATAATTCAATTTACTAATTTCCATACTCTAAAGTCACATTCCAATTAAAATCACGTTCACTATTCATTGCCATTCGATATCCGATAATCATCGAATTCAATTCCAAATTTCCATCTTATTAATTCAAATTTCTTAGTCTCTAATTTCCAATTAATCACTAAGGAACCAATTCATTTGAAATCAAAACCTCAAACTCATTACTTGTAACAATCATCTCATAAACACTTAAATTTCATTTTCGAAAAATAAGGTCCCTCGGCATACAAGATGGTACGCTTCGCCATGGCGAGACCTCTTCCTTCGCCGCGACGCACGCTTCGTTTCTCCTCGCGGCGAATCCATGCTCGTTCGTCGCGCGGCGCGCTTGGTCTCGTCGCGACATGTAGACGAAATCCTCTCATTGCAAGCGCATCTTCACTCGTCGCAAGGCGTGACTGATTTCAGGTCATCGCGGCGATAATCCATTTCTTCGTCATGACGTGCACGATGGGGTAATCATTAGTGGCATGTTCATCGTCGCGGCGTGCGTGCTATGGAATACATCCAAACCCGAAATTCTTCCGATCTTCGATATAAATTTACCCAAATCCATTCCAAACACTCTCAATCAATTTTAAACATTAAACCCAACTTATTTCTAACCTCAAATCCATCATTTAATCGTTATTAATCAAATACCCAAATCAAAATCAATGAAATTCTCAAAACCCTAACATCCAAACTTATCAATTTCTACACAATTTCATACTCAATTCAATGATCAAATTAAACGACTTAAGGCATAAAGGAGCGAAACTTACTTGATTCAAGCTTTCAACCTCTTAAAATCACTAAAACACTTCAACGATCAAGCCTAAACACATCGACGACAATCCTTCATTTCTCCTCCAATATTCATCATCTTTCTCAAATCTGATTTAGCTAGGTTAACAACGATGATTGGAGCAATTCAAAGGAAGAAAATTGAAACAACAATCAAGAACGATGAATCGCGAAGGAGAAGAGAAGAAAAAATGAGATTTTTTTCAAAACCAAAAGGGAATCGGTCAAGGAGGCAAACTCAAAGGTAAGAGTATATATATAAAAGATTTTAAAGCTAAGGGCATGTTTGGCAACTCTTATGCCACATGCCCAAATCTTGGTCTAACAATCCAATTCTTATTCTATTTTCTCCAATTTCGCAATGGTTTGCAACCATAATTCTAGAAATCACACCTCCAATTGTTTCATACCAATTGCCAATCAATCATGGACCGGAATCCAATTAATCGGCCTCTAAGCCAATTTTTCTATTCAAACCAATACTCTAAAAGTTAGAAAAAATTCCTATAATTTCACAAAATTAATAAAGACCCATTCTCATACTCAATTTTCAATTTCACTCCAATTCTATATTCAAAACCTGATCTGTACAATTATAACCAAATTTTCACTTTACACGATTTAATCGGGAAATTGTCATACATGTATGTACATTCATATGCTTATGAAATCAACAATTATTTACCGATGTCTATAGAAACTATAATGCATGTACAATGCAACATTTGCCTGTACTCAATCCGGACCGATCCAAATTACTGATATACCCATCACATCGGTAATGAGATGTTACATTGATGATTGCATGCTTTTGTTCAACTTGGAAGCTTGTGTTTCACTTGTTGACTTCTGCATATCAATTTTGGAAATTTACTATCCCCTCTAATTAAATATGATGAAATTTCCTCCTTAGCTTCCTCACTTTTTACACCCAAAATGGAAATGTTTCTTATTTTAATCTTCTGAGTTTTTTCTTGAATTTTTTCACAAAAATTAAGGCATATTAATGACTGTAATAGCTGACCATCACGATCAAAGAATGATAAATGTGTTAAATAAGCAAATGCTTCAAAAGTTTGGAACTTTGGGGACTAATTTTAACCTATTTCAGTTGGTGCAATCTTTATCTTATTTATTTATTATAATTACAATCAATATTTTAAATTACGATAAATATGACAATAATAATAATTACTATCTGTAATTTAAAACTTTAATAATAATTTCAATTTATTTCTCCATTATTTCTTTTAATTTGGAATTACAAATTTTCTTTTCATGTCTTTGTTCTCTGTGAAAGGGTTTTATGTCTATGTTCTATGCTTATTTATAGCAAGATTAAAACAACTTATAACGGCATTACCCTAATACCCTATCAACTTATACTTCACATGTTCCATCTCACTGAAAACTTGAATTGTTAGTTTCAGAGGTTCATTTAAGAACTTGATCCATAGTAATGGCATCCCCAAACTATTTGTTAGTTCATTTCGTTTAGCACCTTTCACTTGATAAAGAGCTTGAATCCTGTTAATGCATATTGAACTCTACGTACAAAAAACTGATGTTGAACTCTAAATAGTTAAAACTCAACTTATAGGCATGAACCTTAAAGAAATGATAGGCATGCAATTAACATATTTTCTCTATGGTTAAGTTAATTTCCCATCACATTTTTATTTAAGGGAAATAATCATTTTTTTTAAAGTAATCCCCTCCTGAACTTTTACCTCTTATGAAATTAAGCATTTCTAGTCAGGATTGATAAAATAGTCTAGTCCTAAATCGAGTAAACGGAAAAAAGCTTAATTTATTCAATTTTTACGACAATTTTAGGTTTGAAAAATCATCTTCCAAAAATGGCGTCATTTTGAGTACAATGTCATTTTTGTTCAAACTGGATCAAGTTTCAAGCGGCAAACAGTTCAAGCCGATCCTAAGTTAAGTAGCCACAATTCAATCAAACCTCAATTTAAATTCAAGCCAAATAAAAAAGACTAGCATGCATTATATTTTTTTTATGAATGAAGTAATCAATTTCATAGATTAAAATATGCAAATAGTCAAACAAATATTTATGTGCTTTTTAGAAAATAAATTCACTAAAATGATTCCATTTGAGAAATCTATTTAGAACATTACTTGTATGTAAATAAAAATTCTTATTATGATAATTATATAAGTAATCTTTTGAATTGAAAATTTTAAAATATCTCGTATAAAATTGCTATTAATATTATTTATGATCTATTCTAATTAAAGGTAACTTTTTTTTAAACCAATTAAAGGTAACTTAGTGAGTAGTTATTCAACGATTGGTACTTATATAGCGTAAGACGAAAACAAAGTTTGACATTATATATTGTTTTCTAAGCAAATATGTGTAAAATAAGTCAAAGCATCAACAACCTCATAGAAAATTGCCGTAACAAACCTCTTAGAGACACTGCTAATGGTGAGATTCAAAGTTCAAACGGAGATGACGTGAAAACCCAGATTACGTATTCAAACGGAGATGACATGAAAACCCAGATTAGGTATTTATATCTGCTAAGTTTCTTCCATTTTATTAACGAAATTTATCTACACTGTACGTGATGCAATTTCCGACTTTCACGGCCCAAGTTATGGTTGATTTAGACGTTCACTGTGTTTGGATTTTTCACTCATGGAATATGCTCCCAGGAGGTAGGTAGAAGTTGATGATGCTCTGATTTATTTTACAGCTATTTCCTTAGAATACATAATACCTATATAAAGTATCAACAATTTGGTTCAGGAAGATGCTTCTTTGTAGATTACTTAATGATGGGGTTTTTCAATGTTGTACCTCCCCCAAGAGACAATAATTTGTTTATATTGAAACTACTATATTTTGTGGTTGGTATATGTCAATGTTAAAGACTCGTGCAACACAGTGTTTAAAGTAGTTGTTATATGCAAAACTATTAGTGAAAGACTTCTGACATATATTACAGGCAGTCTTTGACAAAACTATTTAAGAAAGACTTCTTAAACTTAAAATAATTGTTGCTTTTTATCTGTGTTTCTTGATGTTGATATGAACATGGACTAGTAATAGAATAAGTTTGGTTTTCATCTGTTAAAGCTTTGTATATTGTTAAGATATATGGTATGCATCTCATTATTTAGTTTTGTCGTTTTGGTAATTGGATCTTCAAGATAATATAGCTTCAAATTCAAATCAAAATAAGGTAGCTGGAATATGGGTTAAGAATTGTTGTTTTGGTGTAATTAAACAATCATTCTTTTTGACTTGGATTAAAACTTAATCTTGTAAAAGATGTGGATCTGTATCATGTGACCAAATATGGGTGCTGAGTAAAGAATTCTATAATGTGAAGACTTCCTGCACGATGAGATAATTTTGTTCTTAAATGTGCCTACGGTAGTGTGTTGTTACTGTTTCTTCTGGTCAATTGCCGAAAACTTATGTGGTGGGCTAACTTCCAATTGAGTTCTTGATGCTGCTACCTGGGTCTTTATTCTTGAAAGGGGTTGTCTCATGTTGGCCATGGTGATGAGTGGTAAGATAGGAAGTTGACTTGCAATGGGTGGCATTTTAATTGATGAACATTTTTCAGATTTGTCTTGTAAGGAGTTAAATTATAGGGAAGTTGTTTTGTTATATCTAAGTGTTTTGATTTTTGTTTCAATTTATTTTAATCACTTGAGTTATTTATTTTGTTTCGTTATTATTAAACATTGTTTGAGAAAAACCTCTGCTGAGGTTAGCACGAGGTAGTCCTGCTATTGGGTATAAAATACTTTCACGAATTGCAAGGGATAGTGTGGCTTAATAAAATCTTGTATAAAATTATTATCGTTAATGAAAATATTAAGTTGGATAAGGGTCCCACAGAAAAAGGCAAGATGTATAGAACTACGTTACTAAATTTTAGTTTTAATTTATACTTGTTCGTTTAATTTATTTGTTTTCGCTTGTGCAAAAAATGACTGCGATCAAACCAGAATTATTACATTTAATACTATATCTTTGATAAATACTATATCAAAGAACATTATTACCTTTAATACTATATCTTTGATAAATAGAGCACACATAATTTCTATTAATTAATCTTAAGCTTTCCCTGGTTTCCGGTTCATGCTCAGGTTTCTTATATATCTACTTCCTTAGAAAACAAAATGTCTATATAAAAGTATAAACAATTTAGTTCGGAAAGAAGATGCTGCCTTGCAGATAATTCATTGATGGGACCTTTCAATGCCCTAAGAGACAATAATTTGCTTACGTTGAAACTATTACATATTGTGGTTGGCATATGTCAACGTCAAAGACTCTTTAAAAAAACTATTAAATCACGAAGTTTGCAAAATGTTAAAGACGATCCTTAAAAATTATTAAAGAAAGACTTAAATAAGGTCTCAAATCTCAATTCAGCCGTAAACCTTCCCAATCGTACACCCTTCTCTTTTTCCCATTCAGTTTGAACTTCTGATAATGGAGATTCAATTTGAACATGAGCACGACTTGATTTTTTGTGACGAAAACAAGGAGAATTTCTCCCATATTTTGCTCAAGCTTTTCAAACGAGATGAGAAAAATAGAAAAAAGTTAGATAGTTATTTAGAAGCTGCAGAGTTAGATGATGAAGAAGACTATCCCAAATGCCTTGTCTGCTTCCAACTCATTCATGATGGTCCTGCCTATTTATGTGAAATTTGTAATGGCATTTGGGTTCACAAATTCTGCGCTTCTTTACCTCTTGAGATACGAGCTCATCCCCTTCACTCGCAACATCATCATTCTCTAACCCTTCAAACTAATGATCATCCTCTCACCCTTCTTGCTCAGCAAACTGATGAACTCTCTTATTCTGAATCACCATCATCTTTCAATGGTCAGGTGCACATTTGTGATGGTTGCAGGGATATCATAAGAAATTCTAATTATTATAAATGCTCAGAGTGCGGATTGAAGCTAGATTCCAAATGCGCACTTTCACCAGATAACGATGACCTCCAACAAATCACAACATCACTTTCTCCAGATACAAAAGCTCAGATTTCTTATGACAATCATCATCATACGCTCTTCCTCTTCAATTCCAGATCCAGAAAGAAATCGGCCTTTTCTTCTAATAGTTGCATGCTGTGCGACAGGGAACTACTTGATCTAACGTATGGCTGCTTTCACTGTGATTTCTACCTTCATAAGAGATGCATAGAAATTACGCAACAAGAATGTGAAGTACAACACCCTTGTCACTCGCATCACCTAGTTTCTATTGAATATGGTTACAAGAATTTCATCTGTGATCAATGCAACGATTTTTGCAGTAGCATTTTTATGGCAATTTGCAAAGAATGTGGCTTCAAAATTGATTTCAAATGTGCTTTTCTAAGAGACATCACTATCCAAAGATCAACTGGGGATGGGATGAAGACCAAAATTAGGTATTTTAACCACGATCTACATCTGCTAAGTTTCTTCAATTATACTAGAGACATTAATCACCCTTTTCACTATCTAGATTGTGAAGGATGCCTATTGCCACTTTCAGGCTCAAGTTATGGTTGCGTTGAATGTTTAGTGTATTTGCATAAATCTTGTGCAGAACTGTCACAGATAATACAACACCCTTATCACCCTTTTCACAATCTTTACCTCCAAACTTCAACTAAAGGACAATGTAGAGCTTGTCAACAATTTACATATGGGCTGAGTTACCGATGTTATTGGTGCCCTTCCTTTTTGCTTGATTCCCAATGTGCCATCAATAATTTGGAGGTAATATCTGCACTAAAAAATAAAGAGTATCACCAGCACGATCTCTATTACTTTGTGGCTGCATATCGTTACGTAAAATGCGAGATTTGTAGTCAGTATTGCCAGGGATCATTCTACATTTGTTTGGAGTGCAACTCATATTTTCATATGGATTGCATTGGAATTCCAAAAGAAGTGAAGCACGAGTATCACATTCATCCTCTAACTCTCATGGATCCATTAATAGCGGATGACATTGATGAATCTAAAGAGTATTATTGTTATACTTGTGAGAACGAGAGAAATCCAAGATATCACGCTTATTCATGTCAACAGTGCATCAGTACTGGTCATATTTTCACAGCTCACATTGAATGTGTATTATCAGGCGAGGTAAATTTTAACTTCTTCATTTTTTCTATTTTTTTTAAGATCCTTGTCTTACAAAACTATTTCATCATCTTTTTTGCTTGTAATGCGTGTAGTTAAATGAAGTTGAGCAAAATCACATGATAAAGGAAGATGACGAAGAAGATAATAACCTTGAAAAGTTCCCTCGCTTGTGTAAGCTTTCAATTAGTCCACAGTGCATGAGGCAACTCCTGGTAAGTATCTATAAACTACTGCCACACTTTATTATGGTATGACAGATACAATAATCATTTATACAATAAATTGAATAAAGAAAAAAAGTAAATTCAATGCAAATTCTAAATATTAATCTTCAATTATTGATAATATAGATATAAATATATTTGATTTTTAATTTTCATAAAACTAATCTCTTTCATATTAGTATTTTTGTATTATTGTGCTTTAAAATAGTTTCTACAATATCAATTTTCATAGAAGTTATATAATTTGATAGATACATTTGTAATACTTTATCTATTATTAAATTATATCTTAAATAAATATATCAAATTCTAAATCCATTATAAGTTACAATTTGTATTTAATTATAATCTTAAATTGATAAATCTATAAAGTAAAAATAAAAATTACCTATATAACTAAACATCATTATACAAAAATACTTTTGATAAAATTAAAAATGATAGGAAGACATACTGAAAACAACCATCAGTGTATGTGTGTGTGTGTGTGTGTGTATATATATATATATATGAAGTTATATTTTCTAAATCAACTTCTGGGAAATAAAAAGCAACCCCTGACAGTCATATTTTCTGAATCAACTTCTCCTTTTAAGAGATGCGGTCCATCGAGATATTCTTTGTAAGGTGGGTAGTGGGGAAAATATATCCTTCTAATTCGACAACTAATCTGACCATGGCCCTTTATTTCCTTTGCAAGCCACTACTACAAGCATCCTTCCTTTTCCCCCATCCATCAACCTCCCGCTCATTCATTAGTGGGAACTCTTGGAATTTTCCTGCTAACTTTTCCCAAATACAACCTTCTTATCCTCCTAACCCCCTCACTTCTGATACTTGTTTTTGGAAGGATCGACCACTCCAACTATCAAGCAAGCTTACTATCTCCCCATCCCCCCCACCCTTCTTTCCTTCTCTGGCTCTCCATTAAGAACAAACCACAACTAATACATTGACCTACCTTACCATCAACAAATCCTGCCCGTTCTGTTTGATACATGATGAAATTGTTATGGTCTAAACAAAGCAATATAAATTAAATTCTATCTAGAACAACTAGAGGCAAGCATACCTCATCGACAAGTAATATAAAATGGTAAGAATTGAATATTGCACCCAAGGAATTCCAATATGCAAGACAATTAAATTAAACGATATAAAATTACTCAGATGATCAAGAATTAATTGATTTGAAAATAAAATAAAGTAAGCAAATCAAGGAAATATGCGAGATGCAAGGTATGCATTAAAAACGACTAGACTTAATCAAATGATGAACATTGGCTAAGGTATCAGATTTTAATTGGATTAGACATTAAAACTTGTAATGGTTGATTGATTTAGGATTTACTTCACTTAAGCGGGTCGAACCCAGTGTTCATAAGAATTTCCTTCTTTTTTAAATCCGAATTACCTACTTGGTTCATAGATAATTTGGAATAAGTGACATTCAATACAAGAAGCCTAAAATTAAGCTCGTTAATCTACATATCCTCACACAAGATCCTAAGGTTGGTCTACGCTTTAGTCTCAAGTATGTTACTTGATTAATTTTCTGACAAATTAAATCCCATTGGTTATGGCATTCAATCATCTAAGGCCTTAATCTAGGTGATCAAGCAAAATTAGGACTAAATATACATTTAATCAAGAAAAAACTAATACCATAAAAATTGTCTTAATCCAATATCAATCATAACCTTAATTGAAAAAATACTTACACATATTCATTAATGTAACACAAATCATGGTCATAATATATATTTGCATTGATTAAATTCACAAAAATAAAAACAAATAAAAAATAAAAACAAATTAAAAACACCCGATATTTAGTCTTCTCCGGCAGCTATAGCTGTTCACGTTGTCTTCTTGCTGTTCACGTTGTCCGCCAGCTGTTGCTTTCTTTGTTTCTCTTGTATTGAACTATTTTATAAGAGTTTTTCGTCCACCTTTCATGCACAGATGCTTAGTCCATCTTTCACGCACAGATGCCACTGCCAGCTACCTCTTCCTCTATCCCATGTGTTGATATGAAAAATAAGGTTTTGGTTTTGGTCTCCTTACTCACGCACACCTCTCTCATTTTTCTTCTATCTATGCCACTAGCTTCTTTTTTTGTTTCTCTCTGTTTAACGTTCCTTTTAGTTGTCCTCCTTCACACAGAACCTAGCCACGCTCCTTGTTTCTTTTCTCTCTACCGCCACTCTCACTTCCCTCTATTCTCATCTCCATATTCAATATATACTCTAGCTCCCTAGGTCTTCCACGATCCCACTCTTCTTATTCACCTTTTAATCTCTCATTTATGCCAGCTGCTTATTCCTTTTTCGTGCACACTTCTCATTCTTCTCTTGGCCAAAATGTTAACGTTTTTTGGTGGCCAAAATGTTAACATTTTTTTTATCTTTGCTTCCTTTGAAAGCTTTTAAGGTTTCAAATCTAATGTGTGTCTAAAATTAAAACAAAATAACCCTTAATTAGTGTAATTTAAATATTAGATGGACATAATTTTAGCACATTATGTATCAAAAATTAATATAAAATGCCTATTAATAACACCCCCACACTTGAATTGTTGCTTATCCTCAAACAACTTACTTGGATCACAATCAACATATTCTGTCATTTCATTTACAATGAAAATCAAATGTTTGCAATCCTTTAAACTTCGGCAACTCAAGTATCAAGCTACTACATATATCATAATCTCCTCATCAATGCACATAAACAAAATCAAAGGTAGTTATCTTTCATCAAAAGAAAGCATAAAATTAAAATGGACTTTCCTCACGATATTCACTCAAATGTATAAGGGTTATGTTTCACTCAAAGCTTCTTCTAAGAGATTACACTACCATAGGCTTGCAAATTCACCTATTTTCCACTATATAGAATATATGTCATCATAGATCAAAAGAGCTTTTACTAGGGGCTATAATGGGGCTTAGGTTAAGGTAAAGTAAAAAGGACAAAGGCTACTCACAAGAATTTATAAAGCACTAAGTAACGTGGGATAATCAAAAAGAAATTTTGAGATATGCAAATAGAAACATGGGATTACAACTACTCATCACTATCCAATGCTGCTGTTTGTTCTCTCTTTTTTTATTTATTTTTTCTTTTTTATTTTTTGGTAACAATAAACATAAAAGTAGATAGTGGTAGCACAAATCAATAACAACTAAGTAGATGTACCTCTAAAATATCTCAGAATAGCATATAGAATAAAAGAATAGCATATTTGTTACTTAGTACTTCATTCAACTTGTCAAAAGGTCAGGCTAAAAGAGTTTTCAGATTTCAATGTAATTTGATTAATACAAAAACAAACAAGGACAAAGGCTTAAAGGGGGTAGCAAGGAAAAAATGACTTGGTGGGTCATTTAAGCTAAAGGTTAAAAACAAAGAAGGCCTTTATCATGTCTATAAAGCATGTAACTAGTAGTATCAAACAGGTTCAGAGCAAGTTCAGAGCAAGTTCTGAAGTTAATCCATATAGGGCAGCATCACATACAATAAAGAAAATAGATGACTATGAGATGTAGTCATATAGCTTAAGACCTCATAAGTGCTTAAATGAAAATCCATCAAAACTCTATACATTGCCTCATTACTTAGCATCAGTTATTGACTAAGTTTATGCACTCAACTACTTTAGTCAATCCACATGGTTCACTATCATCTCAAACTGCCTAATCCAAATTCACACATACAACTTAATTCTCCATCCAATTACTTTGACAAAATCGTATGGTCAAATTCATAAAAAATGTGACCCAAGTTTGAAGTGAATCACACGTTAATACAATGCTTAAAAACGATATAAGAATGCACGAGAAGGGGGGGTTGAATTGTGTATTACCCTTTTTTTAAAAATTCTTTCAAAAATGTTTGTTAGAAATAAAATTCTTTTACAGAACTTCCGATAGATTCTAATTAATCAAAACTTTGAAAACTTTGTTTACAGACTAAGTAATGATAAAACTTGAATCTAAAGAGAGATAAGTAAGAGTAGTTGACACAATGATTTATCCCGGTTCACCCCAAACCGTGGCTACGCCCATCCTCGAAGTCTTTTCGAGATTTCACTATCTCTTCAACTCTTACAAGTATTCTTTTCAAGCCTCTTCAGGTCTTTACAATCAGTATTCTTTCACACTTAGCCTCTGCAGGCTATCTGTACTACTTCCTCACAGAAAAGTGTTTGAAAACTTGTTACAGTAAAAATAACTCTCGGCTAATTTGCACAGTATGCTTTTTACGATCGCATAGATGTAATTCAACTAATTTTTCAACTAACTTTGCAATCTTTGACTTCGATTTGTATTTATAGCCTTAATCTCCAACTGCTTCTTGAATCTTGTTTCTGGATTCTTGCTTCTTGAATCTTGTTTCTTGAATTTTTAAAAGAAATGGTTAATCAGTTGAGTTCTGTAACTAATCCGAACTGACTCTTGCGTCTGCTTTTCAATTCTTCCTCTGCGTCTGTTTTTCTTAGCGTCTGCGTCTGTTTTTCTAATTTGCGTCTTCGTCTGTTTTTATTTTGTGTCTGCGTCTGCATCTATATTTCTCTTTTCGTCTACATATGTTTTTCTCTTTTCGTCTGTGTCTGCGTCTATTTTTCTCTGTTTGTATTTTTGTGTCTGTGTTTCTGCGTCTGTATTTTATTTGCGTCTGCGTCTGTTTTTCTCTTTGCGTCTGCGTCTACGTCTACGTCTGCTTTTCTCTTTTCATCTGCGTCTGTGTCTACGTCGGCTGCGTCTGCGTTACTTCGTCTGTATTGCTTCGTCTACTTTTGTTTTTCTTTTTTTTAGCTACCAAAAGAGTCGCAACTATTCAAGATTGTATCTCTCATTATCAACATCAATATCATAAACATTAGCATGCACATAATCTCAATCCCCCCCCCCACCACATTTAATATAAACATTGTCTCTGATGTTCAAGTAGTCAACAATCAAACGCAAAGAGGGCAAAGAGGAAGAAGAAATTTTTTCCCTGAAAAAGAATCGGTCAATAACTCTTTGCCACCAATCATGCAAACTCTAAAAAAAATTCAAAACAACTCAAAGAAATGCATTAAACTAGAAAGAAACACAAAGGAAACAATGAGAAAAGAAAAGAACAAAAACTGCAATCCTACTGAAAGGTATGCACATTGACCAAAGAGACAAAGTGTCATGAAGAGATAAGCGCTCCTTAGAATTATCCACAAACATGGGCATATAAATTTAGCTCATTGTCCATTTACCTTGAAAGGGTTTTCATTTTCTTGTTTTACCTCAAGGAACCCGAAAGGAAAAACTTGGATCACCTTGAATGGACCTTAACACCTTGACTTAAGCTTCCCTAAAAAAAGAAGAAGACAGGAGTTATAGATCAATACTTAGTCGCCTACCTTAAAGTCTCAATGGAGATCTTCTTATCATGCCACTTCTTCACACACTCCTTATACAACTTCGAATTGTTGTAAGCATCCAAACGGAACTCTTTAAGCTCACAAAGCTACATAAATCTTTTAGCACCTATAGAAGACAAATCAAAGTTAAGAAATTTGGTAGCCCAGTATGCACAATGCTTTAACTCAACTAGACGATGACAAAACTTGTCATACACTATGGTGACATGCCTATGGATGTCTTAAATGTGGTCATATATGTCCAAAAGGCATCATCTAGCTTTAAAGACCAGTCCCGCTTAGAAGCATTAACAGTTTTCTCTAGTATTTTCTTAATTCCCTGTTTGAGACTTCAACTTGCCCACTAATTTGGGGGTAGTATGGAGTAGCAACCTTATGGGTCACCCTATACTTAGCTAATAATGAATCAAAAAGTTTGTTGCAAAAATGCAACCCCCATCACTAATGATAGTCCTAGGTGTTCCAAAACATGTAAAAATATGCTTCTTCAAAAACTTAACTACAACTCTAGCCTTATTTGTGGGCAATGCCTCTACTTCCACCCTCTTGCTAACATAATCAACAACAACCAATATATATTGATTGGAGAAAGACTTAGAGAATAGTCGCATGAAATCTATGCCCCAAACACCAATAACCTTGCAAACAAGAATGTTAGTCAATGGCACGTCATGTCTCCTACTAATGTTCCCAACCCTTTGACACCTATCACAGGATTTGACAAATACAAATGCATCCTTAAATAAGGTGGGCCAATAGAAACTACACTTTAAAACTTTATGAGTTGTCCTAGATGCCCTATAATGTCCCCTAGCCTCTCTATAATGATAATGATGTAATACAGAGAATATTTCCTCTTCAGGAATGCAACGCCTAACAATACCATCCACACAAATCTTGTAAAGCAAAGGATCATCCCAAAGATAGTATCTTACCTCAGACAATTTTTTTTTCTTTTGAGCATAAGAAAAATTAGGGAGATAGATATTGCCAGCAAGGTAGTTTACATAGTCTACAAACCAAGGAGTGACTATCATAACCATTAGATGTTCATCAAGAAAAGTCTCCTGAATATCTTTCTTTGTTGCACTCTCCATGGTAGCTTCATCTAACCTTAATAAGTGATCAACTACAAAATTCTTGACTCCTTTCTTATCCCTCAGCTCAATGTCAAATTCCTACATAAGTAACACTCAACAAATTAGTCTTAGTTTAGTGTCAGATTTTGTGATCAAGTATTTTAAGGTTGCGTGGTCAGTATACACAGTCACTTTAGATAAACCAAATATGAGCGAAACTTGTCAAAAGTGAACACAACTGTTAACATCTCTTTTTTGTGGTGGTGTAATGATATTGTGCATTGTTCAGTGTCTTACTTGCATAAAAAATGGGATGAAATGTCTTACCTTGTCTTTGGCCTAAAACAACACCCACTGTATAATCACTTGCATCACACATTAATTAAAAAGAAAGAGACCAGTCAGGAGATAAAAGAATAGGTGCAGTCACAAGCATATCCTTTATCAATTGAAAAGATGTCAAACATTTATCGTCAAAAGTAAACGCAATATCTTTTTCAAGCAATTCAGTCAAAGGTCTAGCAATATTAGAAAAATCCTTAATGAACCTACAGTAAAAACTAACATGGCCTAAGAAACTTCTAATGGATCTAACATTGTTTAGTGGTGGAAGTTTTTTAATGGCATTAATTTTTGTTGGGTCTACCTTTATACCCTTGCTAGAAATCTTGTGACCTAAAACAATGCACTTCTATACCATGAAATGACATTTTTCTAATAAGTACTAAATGGGTCTCTTCACACCTAATTAAGACTTTCTCTAAGTTATCCAAGCATCTATTAAATGAAGTGCCAAACACAAATAAGTCATCCATGAAAATTTCAATGCAAGATTCAAGCATGTTAGAAAAATGGCCATCACGCATCTTTGAAATGTAGTTGAAGCATTGCATAACCCAAATGGCATGCATCTATATGCAAAAGTACCATAAAGACATGTAAAAGTTATTTTCTCCTGATATTTTGGGGCTACCGAAATCTGCAAATATCCACTATATCTATCTAAGGCACAATAAAAGTCATGTCTAGCTAATTTATCAATCATCTGATCAATGAAAGGTAAATGAAAATGATCTTTCTTGGTGGCATCATTCAACTTCATATAATCTGTGCACATTCTCCACCTAGTTACCTTCCTGGTGGCTATTAATTCATTTTTCTCATTTTCAATCACAGTGGTGCCTCCTTTCTTTGGCACCATCTGTATAGGACTAACCTAATCAGAATCGAAAATAGGGTAGATAATACATACATCTATAAGCTTTACTACCTCATCTTTCACTACATCCTTTATGTGTGGGTAAGTCTCCTCAAGGGTTGCACTATCGTCTTGCTTCCATCCTTCATGAAAATATGGTGCATGCAAAATGAACAGTTTATACCCTTGATATCTTTAATGGACCACCCAATGGCCTTCTTGTGGTCCTGTAGTACCCTCAACAGCTGCTCGTCCATGGCACCTAACAAACAAGAAGAAATGATAACTAGTAAGTGTTTAGGTGGGTTAAGATAAACGTACTTCAAATGACTCAAAAAATGTTTAAGGTCAAGAGAAAGGGGCTCTTCAATTGAAAGCTTCAGAAATAGCTTAGCTAGACGTTGGAGAGGCTCGTATGGTCTACAATGTGTCCAATATGCTTGCTCCAACTTAACTCCAATATCCTCCAACTCTTTTTGTAATTCTTCCCCTGACTTTTCGATCATTCCTTGCACTCCCCCTTTCAACAAACCTGCACAAACAATAGAAGAATCATTAGCATCAGAAGAATAAATATCAATAAAATGGCAAGATTCAAGAGTAGAAGGATGCTTCATAGCATTGAACACATCAAACAATAGTTTTTCATCTTGAAGTCTCAAGATGAGCTTTCCACGTTGCACATCAATGATGGTCCGTACAATGGCTATGAAAGGTCTCCCAAGAATGATGGGGATGTCTATATCTTCCTCCATATCAAGGTTTAAGAAATTCACTGGGAAGATGAACTTCTCGACCTTGACCAATACATACTTAATGATTCTCCTTGAATAAGTGATGGACATATATGCCATTTGAAGCAAAATAGTAGTGGATTTGGGCTTTGCCAATCGTAACTTCCTAAAAACAAAAAGAGTTATCAAGTTAATGCTCGCACCCAAATCCATTAAAGCTCTATCTATATGTAAATCACCAATAACATAAGGAATAGTAAAACTCCCTGGATCCTTAAGCTTCAGTGGAAACTCTCTCGACAACATGGCCAAACACTCCTCATTCAGCTTCACCGTGGCATACTCCTCAAGCCTCCTCTTATTAGACAAAATTTATTTCAAAGACTTAGTATAAGAAGGCATCTGCGCTATAGCCTTAACAAAAGGAATGTTTATATGCAACTTTTTATATATCTCGAGAAAACGACCAAAATGCTTTTCTAATTACGTACCTTTCAACCTTTGAGGATAAGGAATCTGAGGTCTTTCTAGATGTGTGATGGGGGGTTAACAAATAACCTTGGATGATCCTCCTTTACAGCTGGTGCTTCCTTAGCCTCCTTGTTACTCTCCCGACTCTCTTCTTCTTCACTCTTTTCCACTTCTTTATCCTTCTGCTTCTCCTTAACTTCCTGAAACTATCGGCCACTCCTTAATAAGAATGCCTTTGCTTATTCTCTCATATTAGCCTCAGTAGCGCTAGGCAATGAACCCGAAGGTCTTTCCTTAGCAAACTTGCAATCTGGCTCATCTGATTCTCAAAATTTTTGGTAGAAGATTCTTGATTCTGCATCATAACCTTAAAGATAACTTCAAAAGTAGTTCTTCGAGATTAGATTTTTCTGGTGGCGCAGGATTAGAAACCATGAAACCTGGAGGTAGCTGTCTCTGAACATTGGTTGACTTATGCCATCTAATCATTATACCAAGATAAGTTTCGACGATTCCTCCACCCTAGGTTGTAGGTGTTAGAATATGGATCTCTTCTCTATCTGTTATAATTGCCCACATAATGGGCCTCTTTTGTCTCTTGAGCAAAAGGATTCCCAACTTGAGATTCAGAAGATGTATGGGAATCTCCACCACAATGCTCGCATATAGAACAACTTCTCAATGAAGAACTAGCTCCTCCTCTCACACTGTGCATCAGATTATCCAGCTTCTTTGTCAAAACATCTATCTAAGTTGATAAAGCCATTGTATTGTCTATTACACGAGCTCCTAGAGTTCGTCTAGGATGCCTTTCTGTATCATACTGAAAGCTGCTAGTGGCCATCTTATGAATCAACCTGCAGGCCTGATTTGGCATCTTCCTCATTAAACTACCTCCTGCTGCAGCATCCATGGTACTCCTAGTCGATGAGGTCATTCTTGTAGAAAAGGTATTGACCTGCTGTCATGTGGAGAACCAATGACTAGGATACTATGTTAGCATATCTCAAAATCGCTCCCACGCTTCATATAGACTTTCATTTTCATATTAGGTGAAGGAAGTGATCTCATTCTTCATCTTTGCAACCTTGGCAAGAGGGAAGAATTTAGTTAGAAATAATCTCATCATCTCATCCCATATAGTAATCGATCCTGATTGTAAACTAGCCAACCATGCTTTGGCTTTATCCTGTAAAGAAAATGGGAATAACCTTAATCTCGCCGCATCTTCCGACACTCCATTCTGCTTAAACAAATCACAAATATCTAGAAAAGTATCCAAATGGGTGCTCGGATCCTCCAAAGGCAATCCTCTAAATTGAGATGCTCTCACTGTGGATGTAATGCTGTGAGGAATCTTAAAACTCACAGCTTTGATCGTCGGCCTTATAATGGGAGGCATGGGTCTATTGTTGTTCCCCATAGTCAAATCCATCATAGTTAATTCCCTTCTCTCTTCAGGATGTGGCATTAACCCCTCCTCGTGCTTTTACATCTCTATAAACTGCTCTTCTCTAATCCTTTTTTCTGTGTTACTATTCCGAGCTAATCTGGTTTTCTTACACAACCTGCAAGCAGTTTTTTTAATCTCTATATCTAGTAGCAAATTCTTGAGTTTTTGACCACGAATGAGCACAAACAAAATGAAATAAATAAAAAGCAAGTAATAACAAAGCTAAGAATGGAAAATAAAACACACTGAAGTAAAGCAATCAAGCAAACAACTAAAATATGCAAATAAACAACGAAGTAATAATTAAATCTGAGATAATTAATACCCTCTATACAATAAGGAAGATCCCGGCAATAGCTCCAAAAACTTGTTACAGTCTAAACAAAGAAATATAAATTAAATTCTATCTAGATCAACTAGAGGCAAGCATACCTCGTCGACAAGTAATATAAAACGGTAAGAACTAGATACTATATCTAAGGAATTCCAACACTCCAGCCAATTAAATTAAACGATGCAAAATTACTCAAATGATTAAGAATTGATTGATTTAAAAATAAAATAAAGTAAGTGAATTAAGGAAATATGCGAGATGCAAAGTATGAATTAAAAACAATTAGACTTAATTCAAATGACAGAAATTAGCTAAGGTATCGGATTTCAATTAGATTAGACACTAAAACTTGTAACAATTGATTGATTTATGATTTACTTTACTTAAGCGAATCAAACTCAATGTTCATAAGAATTCCCTACTTTTCTAAATCCAAATTAACCACTTGGTTCATAAATAATTTGGAATAAGAGGCATTCAATACAAGAAGCCTAAAATTAAGTTCGTTAATGCTAGGTATTGTCATATAAGATCCTAAGGTTAGTCTATGCTTTAGTTTCACGTATATTGCTTGATTAATTTTTCTGACAAATTGAATCTCATTGGTTATGACATTCCATCATCTAAGGCCTTAATCTAAGTTATCAAGCTAAATTAGAACTAAATATGCATTCAATCAAACAAAAACTAATACTACAAAAATTGTCCTAATTCAATATCAATCCTAACCTTAACAGAAAAAAAAAACTTACTCACACATATTTTTCAATGTAACACAAATTATGGTTATGATATATATTTACATTGATTAAATTCACAAAAATAAAACAAATAAGAAATAAAAATAAATTAAAAAAACCCAATAGTTAGTCTTCTCCTACGGCTGTAACTGCTCACGCTGCCTTCTTGCTGCTGTAGCTGCTCATGCCATCTTGTTTCTATCTAAAGTTTCAGTCCACCTGTTCACGCACATTCACTGTCTTCATTTTCTTTTATACATCGCCAGCTATCTTCGTTCATTGGTTGTCTGTCAGCTGCTGCTTTCTTTGTTTCTCTTGTACTGAATGGTTTTATGATAGTTTTTGGTCCACCTTTCCTGCATATATGCTTGGTCCACCTTTGACGCATAGATGCTGCCGCTAGCTACCTCCTCCTCTATCCCATGTACTGATGTGACAAATAAGTTTTTAGTTTTGGTCTTCTTATTCATGCACACCTCTCTCCTTATCCTTCCATAGTTCTATACTTCTATCTATGCCGGCAGCTTCTCTTTTTGTTTTTCTCCATTTAATGTTCCTTTTAGCTGTCCTCCTAAATGCATAACCCAGCCACGCTCCTTATTTCTTTTCTATCTGCCGCCACTCTCACTTCCCTCTATTCCCTTCTCCGTATTTAATATGTATTCCAGCGCCCTAGGTCTTCTACGGTCCCACTCTTCTTATTCACTTTTTAATCTCTAATCACGCCAGCTGCTCGTTCCTTTTTCATGCACACTTCTCATTCTTCTCTAGGCTAAAACGTTAACGTTCTTCTTATTATCATTTAGGGGTGGGTATTATTCGGCCCGATCCGATTACCCGGCCCGGCCTAAATTAATTCGGATAAAAAAATTTTAAATTTTGAATTATTTTTGAGCTGGGGTCAGGTAATTCCAAAAAATTTCGAGCCGGTCCAATTATCCAAATTAGGTTATAAAAATACAAAATTTCGAGTTTTTTTTAAAAAAATTATAAAAAAACAACTTTGTAATCTGGTAAAGTAGAACAAAATTTCTGTAATTCGAGTCAGTAGCTTCGGGTAAGAAAAGTTCGGGTTAATTTGGGTAAGATGAAAAAAATTGAGTAATTGGCCGAGCCCAACAAAGAAAATTTTGGCCCGAATTATCCGAATGCTCACCTCTATTATCATTAATTCCTTTGAGAGCCTTTAAGGTTCTAAATATAACGTGTGTCTAATATTAAAATAAATAACTTTTAATCAGTACAATTTAAATATTAAATAGATAAGCATTTAGTAAATTATATATCAAAAATCAATATAAAATGTTCATTAATAAAAACTCATGACTACCTCTGGATTGGCGCGCACGACAAGATCCATGATAGTCCAGTGGTGAGAGGCGTGCACTTAAGTGCAACAAACCCTGAAGTCACAGGTTCAAGCGACGAGATCCACATCTGGCGACTAAAAGAGACAATATTAAATTTGCTTGGTTGGCGCGCACAACAAGATCTGTAACCCAATCAAACCAACCTCTTTTTTTAACGCCCAACAACCAACATAATATGGAACCGTGTAAAATCTCTTTGCAACTAGAATACATCAATGAGGTCACTTCCTCGGATTGTTCATTAGCTGACAGCACATTCCTCCATTCTTACTTCTGAATGCACGATTTTCATATTGGCACTTAGAAAGACTGTACAATCCATCTAGAAGGAAGGAAACTTACATCGATTTAAGGCTAAGAACAAAGCTGTGGACACACTAATCTTTGAAGTCACCAGGGGTCAAGAAACTAATCGTTCTCAATGACTTGGTTCCAACCCGCAACCTGCCTTCTATTCTCTGATCGTCGTATACATGCCTTCTTTATTATTTGATTGTTAGTTAGCCTACATATGTTGCTCTATGCATGTAATCGAGTATACCTGTGATTATCTTTTTGCTCTGTAACACGCTAAATTCCTTATTAATTTCATTTTTCCTTTAAAAATTAAAATTAACTTAAATTTAAAAGATATGTTATAAGTAAATATCAATTTCTTAAGATAATATGTATATACAAAAAATCAAATCATTTGACAAACATTGATAGTTAATTATTGGTGAACTTCAATGTTTTATGATTTGTGCACATTAATTATCTTTCTAAAATATTATTTACTCAAAATTTATAAATAAAATAATAAGTAAAATTAAAACATATATTTATGTGTATATGATGTGAAAATAAATTCACATCTAGAAAAATATTCTTAATTTTGTTTTGTGTTAGCCATTTTCAAAATTTACATATGTGAAATATTATTTTATTATATAACCTGCTAGCATACTTTAATAGGCTATGATAGAAATAGGTAGTTACTAGTCATTTATATTTTAACTGAATAATGAAAAATTTTAAATTCAAGTTCAATGCAAATACCTAATATTAAACTACAACTTTAATCTCTACTATTATAACTCTTTTGTATATAAATAAATATCAAATTCAAAATTTAATTAATTAAATATATAGATACTAATATATTATATACTATTGTATTTTTTTCAAAGATGGATCCTTTTAGATTAGTATCTCAAAAATTTAAAAATATTAAAATTTATAGATTCATGATACTAAATTTTCTTTTGGTATTATTATGTTTTAATTTTTACAATATCAATTTATATTAAAGTGATATAATTAAATAGATACAAGTTCGATACTTTATCATTTTTAAATTGCAATACATAATAAATATTTTAATTTTAAGATTCTATATTAATTACAATGCATGGAATTATATATATATCTAAAATGATGAAAAATAAGTTTAAAAGAATAATATTAATTATGAAAATGTTTATTGTAATTAACTTGAACTTATGTTTCTCTCTTTTTTTCTTGATGCAGATTAAAAATAAACTCAATGATCATGTTTTGAACTATTTCGAAGATATAATTGACTTCTCATGCTATCTATGTAAAGAGCTAGTGGAAAGTCCATGCTATGAATGCTCATTCTGTCAAATTCACTTGCATAAGGAATGTGCAGAATTGCCTTCTAAAATAAAACACAATCTTCATGAGCACCCTCTTTTTATCAGAGGAGGAGAGTTTCTCAAAAGATTTATTTGTGATGGATGTCATGTCTACCATGAAAATACCATGTGTTACTACTGTGAAGAATGTAGTTTTTTCCTTGATAGGATGTGTGCTCAAGCAATCCCTTCCATTGGCAATCATTACCAAAACTTGATTGATAATGGGAGTAAAGTTGGAATTTCACATTTCTCCCACAGCCATAAACTTAGATTTGCCTTTATTCCTGATAAACTTGAGGTTCAATGTTTAGCATGTTCACTTCTAATTTCAGGTCCAACTTACTGTTGTTATTCATGTGACTTTTTTCTTCATGAGTCCTGCTTTGACGAATTTGAGATGCAATATATTCAGCATCCTTTTCACATCCAACATTCCCTCCACTTTGAGGCTGAGAAATGTTTAGATCTTTGTAGAGCTTGTGGAAAGAATTCAAAGATTGGTTATCAGTGTGTAAGATGCAAGTTTTGCCTTGATATAAAATGTGTCAAGTACTTAACATCTAGTCTCCAACATAACTGTCATAAGCACAAACTTTTCTACGTTGTGGCTGAAGATATAAATCATATACATTCATGGCTTAGGTGTGAAATGTGTAACAAATATTGCGGTGCATCTTTCTACGGATGTTTGGATTGTCGTCTTATCATACACATTGAGTGCATTCCAATACCAAAGAATGTTAAGAGTGTATGCCATGTCCATCCCCTTACTTTAATGGATTCAGTTACTGAAGAAGGACGAGATGAATATTACTGTCATGCTTGTGAGACCTTGAGGAACTCAAAACATGCTGTTTATTGTTGCAAGAAATGCTACTACACTGCTCATATTGGATGTGTGTTGGACGAGGTAAGATTTATATTACAATAATCTTTAATACACCTATAATATATTTTATGAGTAATCATAATTTTCCACAAAGTAGTGTTAGTTTTTTAGGATTTTTATTCAATGAACTGGCTAAACTCCTATCTCTTAAATGATAATTCATGTTTAGATATTTTTATGGTTAATGTCTTGTGATTTTTTATTTTGTATTATTTGTAAGAACTTATACTTTACAATTGAATATTTAATTGCAGGAGAATGGTGAATTAGAGATTCTTTAAAGGTTCAGATTGGAAGCAATGAAGACAAATTGATAATTAATACCTACTGTAGAGATGAAGAATTAAAATGAGAACATGCAATTATGCCAGGAACTAGGCTTGTTAATCAAATTAGACGGCGAACAAAATTTGTTGGTTATCGTTTAACTTCATTTTGATGTTTTAGCTTCTTTTTCCATAACAAATGGTGATTTTTTTCCAACCAAGTTTGTGAGTGTTTTGTGCATTAAAAAATTGATATAATATAGATATACCATTAAAATATAATATAATCTATAGTATAAAATTATTGTATGTATTGAAGATTTTGTTTGGTAAAAAACACCCTTTTACAATCAACTAGAGTCACATCAAATGGAGGAGGAATAAGGGTCCACGTTTGGTTGTAATGTGAAGCAGTGAATTCATCAAAGGTGGCCTAGAGCTAATGAAAAAAAAAATGGCTTGAGTGAATGATGTGGGATCAAAAATAGGAAGCATCTTGGTAGTGGTGTGGGATGATGTTGTCAAAGGTGTTGTAGATAATTTTGGTACCATAAAATGTAGTAGTTATATATTGGGGTTAAAAAAATCCTAAGCGTTAAAAAAAATCCTAAGCTTTACAATCACTACAATAGATAAGTTTATTAGTGACAAATTTGATGCCACTAAATATTAAAAAATCATGTCAAATAATAAATTGCGATGAAAAAAATCATCGTCCTGATGCTCGCCGAATTCAGGTAGCAAAATAATATCAACGAGTTTTCTTAAAATCGTCGTAGAAAGGTTTTGGATACACAACATATTCGTCGATAAAACATATAACCAATGAGAACCAAAAATGTTGCACATAGGAATTTGTGATAAATATGTTTTGTAGAGAAAAGTTTTTACCTACTAAATCGTAGTCATATGTAATTATTTTTACCTACGATTTTGTTTTTGTAGCAGAATAGTTTAGCTACCAATTATTTGTTGTAGGTAAATGTTTTTAAAGACGTTCTTCAAAACGTAGGGAATAATGTTTTGTGATGAATTTGTTTTGGCAGCTAATACTTTTTGGTGACAAATATTTATTTTAAATGTTAATTTTATTATAATTGTTAAAAAATTAATTTAATTGATTACAAATTTTAGACAATTTGAAATAAAATTGTTATAATTTATAATTAATGTTAGTGACATATTTTTAAATAATAATAAAGTGAAATAAAATAAAATAAAATGGAATGAATTTTATAAAAAATATAGGTTAATTACATAATTTGTACAAAATTTATAAACAAACTAAGACTCATTATCGTCACTACTATTGACATAGTTTGAGCCAAGTAATTGTTTGACTATCTTTTTAAGCTTGTTGATTTCTTTTATATTACAATCTAACATCTCTTCTGTACATTGTAACTTAATCTTCAATGACTGGTTCTCCTTTTGAAGCATCGTGACATATGATGGTTGTGATGAAGATACACCAACAGGCTTAGGCTTGTATGATCGAATTTTTCTGCAAGTGCACAGAGTCGTTCTAGTATCCACACACTGAATATTCCAAAGTCATCTCCCTAGAGGAGCAATTCATCCGCTACCAAATTAATTCTAATTATTTGCATGCTATTGACAGAAAATTTTAAAATGCAATTGTAGTTGAGTGAGCAGTAAATTGTAAATACTAAACGAGAAAACAACAAAAGGGGTAAGTCAGAGATTTAGAATTAAGGATTGAGGTTCACCAACTCAAAAGATTGACTTATATAATATGAAATTGATTGAATGTTAGGTTATGAAAATAGTTGCACAACTTTGCTCATATCTCTTTTCAAAGCATACAAGCGTACCTAGCTAGAAGAACACCATCTCTCAATGTGTGAACTTACTACCTAAATCCATGAAGAACAAACAACCACAAGTTCGCACCGTAGCTTAGGATATCTCTATCTCTAAGTCTAAGGTATTCATCTTCCTATAGCATGAACCATACTTCACTCTTCAGTACATCATATGATTCCTAAGATTGCATCTATGGAGATCAAACATAAAAACAACAGTGAGATTCAAGGAAGGCAAACATAACCCAGAAATTTCCATTCAACATTCAATAATCCATATCATACAAATCATCCCCCAAATGGGTTACATCCCTCACCCTAAATGAGGTTTAGTTCTAGAACATTGCAACAAAAGTCATGCACATAAGGATGCTCAGCATTTAAGAAAGAGTAGAGAGAGAAAGTAGCAGAAACTCAAGAGAATGTAACTCCCAATTCTTGGGGAAATCCCCAAAATTCCCTATCTTCCTCTTATTTTATGCCTCCCCAAATGTAGTAACCTTGTTTTTAGTGTCCAGCCCCCCTTTTTAGGTCTAAACAGTGAGTATTTATAGTCCTCTCGTCCCAAGAAACCTAATTTTCCTAAACAAAGGAAAACAGGTCGTGCTAGCAGCCAATGTCCGTTAAATGGACATGCATGTCCATTTAACGAACCTTCTCATGTAGTGCCCCCTTTTTAATGTAGAGCTCGGCCTCTACCGCCATCACTCCAGGTATTGTCCTCTTTGGCACTTGTGTGAGTCACAACTCGAACACAAGACCTCAAGGTTTTGTCCCACTTTAAGTGCACGCCTCTTACTATTGAGCTAATGGCTCAATAGTAAGAGGCATTGGCTCAATAGTAAGAGGCGTGCACTTAAAGTGCAACAAAACCTTGAGGTCTTGTGTTCGAGTCGTGACTCACACAAGTGCCAAAGAGGACAATACCTGGAGTGATGGCGGTAGAGGCCAGGCTCTACATTAAAAAGGACGGCTTAATGGTAAGAGGCGTCTACTTAAAGTGGGACAAAACCTTGAGGTCTTGTGTTCGAGTCGTGACTCACACAAGTGCCAAAGAGGACAATACCTGGAGTGATGGCGGTAGAGGTCGGGCTCTACATTAAAAATCCCAATTTACCAATATGCCCATCACATCAATAACGGGATGTTACATCTCAGGTCTGGAATGGTGTGTTGCTTGGCGATATCTATTAAACGGACATGAATGTCCATTTAACGGACACTCTCGGGTCTGGAGATTCCTTCTGCAGGCGATGTCCATTAAACGGACGTGTGTGTCCGTTAAACAAACATTACCCAATCCAACAATTTCATGCCTTGGACCTTCCATTTGACATAATTTCTTCTCGGAGTCTTCTCAGAAGTTGTAGAGCTCGGAATTCTCTTTGAAATCGTCCTTGAGTGGCTTTAATCCAACATTCACAAGGAAAGTTATGCATTTTTCCCCAAAATCTACCATTTGTACCTATCAAGCAACACAATTGGAATATGAGAGAATTAGCTGCATAAAACTTCAAATTCATAATGAAATAAGTCCAATTAAATCCAAGTCATCCTAAAATAATCTACAAATAATTTGAATAATCAAAATTTCCCCACATTTAGATTATTGCTTGTCCCCAAGCAACTAATAGAAAACTCATTATCGAAACCTAAACCGAGTTTTTGATTCCACTTTTGTAGGTGTACGGTGACATTTATCTTATGCCACAAGCCTTTGAACCACTATGTGTCCATAATGGAGGAGTTATAGTCTCCCGAGGGTTTACTTAAAACGAATGGTACCCACAAACATTTCTTCTCCATCATTTCACACCTAATCATCATCATAGTTCATTCCAATGAGGCAAATGCATTATAAGTGAGAATTGGACTTAAAAATAAGATCACATAATACCTCATAATTTTGATTGCACTTCAGTAACAATGAGATTCTATAATGCTTCAATTAATCAAAATCACATGCTAAGAATGAAGTCTCTCATGCACATTCATTTTCGCACAACAGTGTTTAAGGGTTACTCTCAATCATCTTCTCATGCATGTCCCTTACCATAAGCTTGCATTTTATCTACTTCTCCACTACTCCCATCTATGGATTGTCCATGAATCAAAAAGGTCTTTAATTCATAGGTTGTAATGGGGCCACGGGTGAAGTGAGCTATGAACAAAGGAATAAGAATTCAAATATTCAACAATTAGGAGAGCCAAATTCACTATTCTTACACTCACAATGTTTTATGGAACTCAACCAACTTTGTTGTCCCAGTTTTTTTTTTCTATTCCTTCACTTTGAAATCATAAGTGCACATGCTTTGCTTATAACTGACTCAATTTCTTTTTCCTGAATTTTTTTCTTCAGTTGTTTTTGTAAACACAACATGTTTCTTAACTTGTTATAGCCAAATACCCCCACACTTTTTCCTTTGTATCCCTATTGATAGGAGTAGTGAATGTATAACTTTGATAGCTCTACTAACCATTGAACAAGGGTAACTTGTTTTTCTTGGCTTAAGGTTCTTTGGAGTAGATTTACAAAGAAAATGGTTCAAATACCATCTCTAGGCTCAAGGGGTTCATTAGGGGATAGTTATATAGGAAGGGTTAGCTATTTGGCTCAAGCTCGTTCCTAATGCCTTTTATCATTTCCAAGACATACCACAGCCCGATTATGTAACCTTGAAGAGATGCGATGCAAGTTCTAGAAGTGAGCATACACGGAAGAAAAAATCATAACACTCACAAGAAAACAAGATTGAATGCAATCCTTTAGGCTCAATTTAGCTCACTTGGATATGTTTTCTCATTCTAAAGCACATTTATTTAATAAATTTAACATTACTGTTGGACCCCGATTTTTAAGTGGAATTTAGAAATAAGAAATGGTATAAAATAAGTGTTATATATATATATATATATGTTGTATGTATGCTTTAAGGAAACTTATGAGAAAAGCATTATTGGATGTTGATGTATTTGATAATTGTGGAGATTGGTATGGTTTATAAAAGTTCTAGTGGATGAGTTGATTGAAATGAAGTTAAATAGCAAGAATCAAAAAGAAAAAGTGTGAAAATTTGAAGAATTTAGAAAGTTTGACTTTGGGGATGAATAGTGAAAAAAATGTTTGACTTGGGAGTTGACCTTTTGATTTTGGGATAATTTGAGAAAATTATCTTCTGGAAATTTGTAGTTTATGTCAAGAGCTTTCTGTAACCATAAAGTTTGATATTTTTCGATATCGGGAGTGAGAGTTATGATCAATCAAAGTTCGCTTGGAGTTTGACTTTTTGAAGAAAAAGTTGACTTTTTGATTTAGGCAAAATTCGAGAAAGTGATCAACATGAAAATTGTAGCCTCTGTCGAGAGCTTTTTGTGGACATAAAGTTTGCTATTTTTCGATGTCGGGATTGAAAGATATGAATTTATGAAGATATGCTTTGTTTTGAAAATGCTATTAAGTATAGATTTGTGTGTTCTATACTTCGAGGCCACTCGTCGTATGGATTTAGTTTGAATTGAAGTAAGTGGTATTACTGAAAGTTGTAGCTTGTATGTCGATCTTTCCGACGCCATAAAGTTTGTAATTTTTCGATATCGGGGCTAGGAGTTATGATTTTTGGAAAACCCGTTTTGTTCTTGGGTTTTCAATCCGACCCTTTTGTAATCTTTTGTGCATAATTCCTTCATCCGACATCCGATTGACTCGATTCTCGAAGCATTGGATTCCTAAGACAATTAATGACATTTTATTGAAGCATTGTGATTAAGAGATTTAATTGAAGGTGATTGATTTTAATCAAGTGAGTTGAGAAAGTTTCCGAACATGGTTCGGTATTTTGCGAAATTCGAGAGCTGTGGAGATCCGATTGAGTCGATTCTTGAGGCTAAATAAAGTTAAGAATTGGGACTTCAATTATGTGTTAGTCCCTAAGGTCGTTAATTTTTGAATCAAAGTAGGGTTAATGTTGAATTTCGGATTTGGTGCAGGTCCGATAGTATTTCGGCCATAACTTCTTCGTTTTAGATCCGAATTGAGCGCGGTTGGTTGCGTTGGATTCGTATGATCGAGAGAAACAATTCTCTAGTAAAAAATTTGTCTAAATTATTTTGTTTAGTTTCCCAAAATTTGGAAGTAAGTTATCAGATTTTTAATTAAAGTGAGGGGCATTTTGGTCTTTTTACCCTCATTTAAGTGACATGGCTTAAACTCATCACATAGCTGTCGTTTGGGAGGTCTGGAATGTTCACGAAAGTAGCAGAAATAAAGAGAAGGAAAATAGAAACAAAAGAGAAGGAAGATTACGAAAATGAAAAGAAGAGAGGCTCATCGTTTTTTTCAAGCAAAAGAGAGAAGCCAGCGAAACTTGAAAGAAGAGAATAGCAAGATGGAGGTTTCAAAAATCACAAAAGAAAAGAGAGAGGGAAGGTGTCGACTAGGTTCGAAATTTGTTGGTTTTGTTGCTAAGGTTGTGTCTTTCTTGCTTAAAGATGGTAGTTTGTGTAGAAAAAAAATGAAAAAAAGAAGAGTTATGAAAGTGGGAAGAACAATCTGACTTCGTGGGTTGACGGTTTTCAAATTTTTGTTGATTATTTGAGTTGAGTTTTGATGTTAATGGGTTAGATAAGGTTTGGGTAAGGTTAGGTTGGTTGAAATTCAAGTTTTGTCATTCTTGGGAAAATTTCAGCATTTGTGACATTATGTTCATTAGGATTTTTTATACCTTGATTATGGTTAAATAAAGCATTTGGGGGTTTAAGAAAAATCAGATTTGTGTTGGTCTTTTTTTAAGGCATGAGATTGTTGAAAATTTTGATTCAATTGGATAGGTGTTGATGCTATTGGTTGAGTTAAAGTATAGGTGAGATTATTTGGTTGAAAGTCAAAGTTTTCCCATTCTTTAAAACTTTCAGCATTGAGTTCTCTTGGGTAAATTAGGGATTTTTTGTGTTTGATGAAGGAGAATTTAGGCAATTAAAGAAGAGCCAAGGTATTGACCAATTCTAGAGTTAAAAGAAAGGTCTTTGGTCTGAGAAGAAAAGCTTAAGGAAATTCAGGTGGGTAGTATATTTATTTCTTGAATTGTAAGCTAAGAATATGAATTTGGAAATTCAAGAAGCAAAGTTTTTATCAATGATTTTATTAAAATAATGTTTTTGGAAATGCAAGATTTATGAAATTCAAGGTTTGGTTTTCGTATGATTTAAATGATTTAAAGTAGTGCATATATTGCGATGAATATGTGATGTAGGTGATGATGTGAATGGCATTAAATTTTGTTATGTGAATCCATGTGTATCTGTGTTTGTGTTATTTATGACACAATATGATGATGTGATTTGAAAAATGTGAAAAGCAAGATGTTTGAAAAGTGTCTTCGGGCCATCTGAAATGCCGTTTTAATTATGTGTTATATGGGTTTGGTAAGGTCCTTTGTGAGTCAGCGCTGTCTCTACATGTCTATAGCCTTTGCCCGGCTGCCCGCAAGAGGCAATGGAGTTCCGATCACGGACTCCCTTCATGGCTGCACATGACCGCTATGCGGAAATGTGCAGTACGTCCTGTTATGGACAAAACCAAACCATTTAATGTGTTATTGTGATTTGTGTTGGATGCCGCGGTATAACCAGCAAACACATGCCGCAATATAACCTGCAAACACCTACGGGTGGGGTGTGGGGTCCAACATCAAACCACTTTGATGTGTTATGTGATTTTGCTCTGTTTGTATTGTGATGCATTATGACGTGATGCATTCATGTTTGAAATTGTGCATGACTTGTGAAAAGTTTGAGAACTTGAGAAATGAGAAAGTAAGTGTTTATGAATAATTTGAAACAAATAAAGATTTGGAAATTTTAGAAAATGTTGATGAAGATTTATAAATGTTTTGAAAGGTTTGAAAATGAATTTTTGGATAAATTTATGAATGGGAAATGTTTGAAAAGTTTAAAAAGACAATTTTCTCTTATTGTTCAATTTATAAATATATTATCCACGAGCTTTGTGCTCACCCCCCTTTCATCCCCATCTCCAGGTTTTCAATTAGGAGATCGAATGGAAGACGAGTATGATGTCGGCCCGATATTTTTATATGCTTTTGCTTTATGTGAAATTGAGTATGACTTAGAACGCCATTGAAATTAGACGTGTATTCAGTTTGGAATGTAAATAAATGGTTGGAATTGAAGGATGGATACATATTGGAATTGAGTTTGTTTTTGATTATGGTTATGAATTGTGAATGGTTATGTATATGAATGACTTGGTTCGGATTGAGGCATGTGTTATGGAATGCATTTATGAAATGTTTAGAACTAAGGTTGTGTTGTTGCTAGTGTTTGGATTCCGGACGGGAGAGTCCGATGATTCTGGATTTTGTGATTTTAGAAGTGAATTTTGCCTTTGCAGGAATTTTTGGGCTGTCAAAATACAACCGTTATGCTGCCCGATTTTCGGTAAAAATCGGGTTAAGATAAGAATCAGAATTAGGAAGTTAGTTTAATAAAGATGAGATTTGTGTGATTAAGACAAATTATATGAATTGAGTGTTATATGAGGATAAATTTCTAAAAAGGAAATTGTATGGATTGATTATGATTTGAATGTGAGTGAGTAAAGAGAAAGGGAGTGAATAAGAGAAAAAATAAAATTTATACCGGATTTCGGAATGGTACGTCTTAGGGTTTCCAACGCGATTATGTTCATTTATGCGAATGTGTTTCTGTGTTCTTGATTATTCTCGGATGTCAGCGACATTTGTTAAGTATCAATTCCGCTTCGCTTCGTTTTGCTCCGGTACTTTCGTTTTCTGTTTTTCGTTTTCCGGTTGGGATCAGGTTCCCGGATCGGGTCCCAACATTTATGGTATCAGAGCATAGAGTGAAAGTGTTAAGTTTAAGTAGTTGAGTTTCGGACCCAATATTTATGGTATCAGAGCCCAGTATTAGGATCGTAACTGGGCGCAGGAGATTGATAAGAGATTAAGATCGAATTGCATTAATGATAGTGTGATTTGATGTGAGTGACCTATCATGACTTTAGAAATGCATTAAGGAAAATGAGATTGAAATTTTTAATGATTGGGATGAATTGTGTATGATTATATATTTGGGAGATGAACGAATGAAAAGTTGAAAGACGGGTTTGATGATGGTATTGATTTGACTGATGATTGATCCATTCTAGGGTTCAGTAAGACCTGAACCTTTGATCTGTGTAAATGGATTGAGAAGTGAAAGATATGTATGATGAAGAAAAATTAGATAAGAAGAGTGATTATTTGATTAAGGTTAAGGATTATGATTGATTTTAGGTTTGAGATTAAGACATTGTGATTAAAATTTTATGATGAATTTTGATGACTATTGACTTGTAAAAATGTGTTAAGAAATATTCTATTTGAGACAATAGTGCTCTGATATAAATGAGAAGTGAAAAATAGTGATTAAGTTAAGAATAAGAAAGTGATTTGACTATTATGAGAAGGATGTGTTATTTGATGACTACGTTTGAATTTCGAGGACGAAATTCTTTTAAGAGGGGGAGAAATGTTGGAACCCGATTTTAAGTGGAATTTAGAAA
Organism: Erythroxylum novogranatense; assembly: GCA_029891385.1. NCBI lineage: Eukaryota > Viridiplantae > Streptophyta > Magnoliopsida > Malpighiales > Erythroxylaceae > Erythroxylum > Erythroxylum novogranatense. Next base: position 104,975,560 of record CM057227.1, read on the forward strand.
TAAGAAATGATATAAAATAAGTGTTATATATATATATGTTGTATGTATGCTTTAAGGAAACTTATGAGAAAAGCATTATTGGATGTTGATGTATTTGATAATTGTGGAGATTGGTATGGTTTATAAAAGTTCTTGTGGATGAGTTGATTGAAATGAAGTTAAATAGCAAGAATCAAAAAGAAAAAGTGTGAAAATTTGAAGAATTTAGAAAGTTTGACTTTGGGGATGAATAGTGAAAAAATGTTTGACTTGGGAGTTGACTTTTTGATTTTGGGAGAATTTGAGAAAATTATCTTCTGAAAATTTGTAGTTTATGTCAAGAGCTTTCTGTAACCATAAAGTTTGATATTTTTCGATATCGAGAGTGAGAGTTATGATCAGTCAAAGTTCGCTTGAAGTTTGACTTTTTGAAGAAAAAGTTGACTTTTTGATTTAGGCAAAATTCGAGAAAGTGATCAACATGAAAATTGTAGCCTCTGTCGAGAGCTTTTTATAGACATAAAGTTTGCTATTTTTCGATGTCGGGATTGAAAGATATGAATTTCTGAAGATATGCTTTGTTTTGAAAATGCTATTAAGTATAGATTTGTGTATTCTATGCTTCGAGGCCACTCGTCGTATGAATTTAGTTTGAATTGGAGTAAGTGGTATTACTGAAAGTTGTAGCTTGTATGTCGATCTTTCCGACGCCATAAAGTTTGTAATTTTTCGATATCGGGGCTAGGAGTTATGATTTTTGGAAAACCTGTTTTGTTCTTGGGTTTTCAATCCGACCCTTTTGTAATTTTTTGTGCATAATTACTTCATCCGACATCCGATTGACTCGATTCTCGAAGCATTGGATTCCTAAGACAATTAATGACATTTTATTGAAGCATTGTGATTAAGAGATTTAATTGAAGGTGATTGATTTTAATCAAGTGAGTTGAGAAAGTTTCCGAACATGGTTCGGTATTTTGCGAAATTCGGGAGCTGTGGAGATCCGATTGAGTCGATTCTTGAGGCTAAATAAAGTTAAGAATTGGGACTTCAATTATGTGAAGGGCTCAAATTTTATTTTAGTCCCTAAGGTCGTTAATTTTTGAATCAAAGTAGGGTTAATGTTGAATTTCAGATTTGGTGCAGGTCCGATAGTATTTCGGCCATAACTTCTTCGTTTTAGATCCGAATTGAGCGCGGTCGGTTGCGTTGGATTCGTATGATCGAGAGGAACAATTCTATAGTAGAAAATTTGTCTAAATTATTTTGTTTAGTTGCCCAAAATTTGGAAGTAAGTTATCAAATTTTTAATTAAAGTGAGGGGCATTTTGATCTTTTTACCCTCATTTAAGTGACATGGCTTAAACTCATCACATAGCTGTCGTTTGGGAGGTCTGGAATGTTCACGAAAGTAGCAGAAATAAAGAGAAAGAAAATAGAAACAAAAGAGAAGGAAGATTACGAAAATGAAAAGAAGAGAGGCTCATCGTTTTTTTCAAGAAAAAGAGAGAAGCCACCGAAACTTGAAAGAAGAGAATAGCAAGATGGAGGTTTCGAAAATCACAAAAGAAAAGAGAGAGGGAAGGTGTCGACTAGGTTGGAGAAGAAGAAGAAGAAGAAGAAGAAGAAGAAGAAGAAGAAGAAGAAGAAGAAGAAGAAGAAGAAGAAGAAGAGAAGAAGATTTTGTGGGTTCTCCAAAAGGTTAGGGATTTCGAAATTTGTTGGTTTTGTTGCTAAGGTTGTGTCTTTCTTGCTTAAAGATGGTAGTTTGTGTAGAAAAAAAATGAAAAAAAGAAGAGTTATGAAAGTGGGAAGAAAAATCTGACTTCGTGGGTTGACGGTTTTCGAATTTTTGTTGATTATTTGAGTTGAGTTTTGATGTTAATGGGTTAGATAAGGTTTGGGTAAGGTTAGGTTGGTTGAAATTCAAGTTTTGTCATTCTTGGGAAAATTTCAGCATTTGTGACATTATGTTCATTAGGATTTTTTATACCTTGATTATGGTTAAATAAAGCAATTGGGGGTTTAAGAAAAATCAGATTTGTGTTGGTCTTTTTTTAAGGCATGAGATTGTTGAAAATTTTGATTCAATTGGATAGGTGTTGATGCTATTGGTTGAGTTAAAGTATAGGTGAGATTATTTGGTTGAAAGTCAAAGTTTTCCCATTCTTTAAAACTTTCAGCATTGAGTTCTCTTGGGTAAATTGGGGATTTTTGTGTTTGATGAAGGAGAATTTAGGCAATTAAAGAAGAGCCAAGGTATTGACCAATTCTAGAGTTAAAAGAAAGGTCTTTGGTCCGAGAAGAAAAGCTTAAGGAAATTCAAGTGGGTAGTATATTTATTTCTTGAATTGTAAGCTAAGAATATGAATTTGAAAATTCAAGAAGCAAAGTTTTTATCAATGATTTTATTAAAATAATGTTTTTGGAAATGCAAGATTTATGAAAATCAAGGTTTGGTTTTCGTATGATTTAAATGATTTAAAGTAGTGCATATATTGCGATGAATATGTGATGTAGGTGATGATGTGAATGGCATTAAATTTTGTTATGTGAATCCATGTGTATCTGTGTTTGTGTTATTTATGACACAATATGATGATGTGATTTGAAAAATGTGAAAAGCAAGATGTTTGAAAAGTGCCTTCGGGTCATCTGAAATGCCGTTTTGATTATGTGCTATATGGGTTTGGTAAGGTCCTTTGTGAGTCGTATTGTCTCTACATGTCTATAGCCTTATAACCGCCCGCAAGAGGCAATGGAGTTCGATCACGGACTCCTTCATGGTCGCACATGACCGCTTATGGAAATGTGCGAGACGTCTGTTATGGACAAAACCAAACCATTTAATGTGTTATTGTGATTTGTGTTGGATGCCGCGGTATAACCCACAAACACATGCCGCAATATAACCTGCAAACACCTACGGGTGGGGTGTGGGGTCCAACATCAAACCACTTTGATGTGTTATGTGATTTTGCTCTGTTTGTATTGTGATGCATTATGACGTGATGCATTCATGTTTGAAATTGTGCATGACTTGTGAAAAGTTTGAGAACTTGAGAAATGAGAAAGTAAGTGTTTATGAATAATTTGAAACAAATAAAGATTTGGAAATTTTAGAAAATGTTGATGAAGATTTATAAATGTTTTGAAAGGTTTGAAAATGAATTTTTGGATAAATTTCTGAATGGGAAATGTTTGAAAAGTTTTAAAAGACAATTTTCGCTTATTGTTCAATTTATAAACATATTATCCACGAGCTTTGTGCTCACCCCCTTTCATCCTCATCTCCAAGTTTTCAATTAGGAGATCGGATGGAAGACGAGTATGATGTCGGCCCGATATTTTTATATGCTTTTGCTTTATGTGAAATTGAGTATGACTTAGAACGCCATTGAAATTAGACGTGTATTCAGTTTGGAATGTAAATAAATGGTTGGAATTGAAGGATGGATACATATTGGAATTGAGTTTGTTTATGAGTATGGTTATGAATTGTGAATGGTTATGTATATGAATGACTTGGTTCGGATTGAGGCATGTGTTATGGAATGCATTTATGAAATGTTTAGAACTAAGGTTGTGTTGTTGCTGGTGTTTGGATTCCGGACGGGAGAGTCCGATGATTCTGGATTTTGTGATGTTAGAAGTGAATTTTGCCTTTGCAAGAATTTTTGGGCTGTCAAAATACAAACGTTATGCTGCCCGATTTTCGGTAAAAATCGGGTTAAGATAAGAATCAGAATTAGGAAGTTAGTTGGATAAAGATGAGATTTGTGTAAGTAAGACAAATTATATGAATTGAGTGTTATATGAGGATAAATTTCCAAAAAGGAAATTGTATGAATTGATTATGATTTGAATGTGAGTGAGTAAAGAGAAAAGGAGTGAATAAGAGAAAAAAAAATTTATACCGGATTTCGGAATGGTATGTCTTAGGGTTTCCAACGCGATTATGTTCATTTATGCGAATGTGTTTCTGTGTTCTTGATTATTCTCGGATGTCGGCGCCATTTGTTAAGTATCAATTGTGCTTCGCTTCGTTTTGCTCCGGTACTTTCGTTTTCCGTTTTCCGTTTTCCGATTGGGATCCGGTTCCCGGATCGGGTCCCAACATTTATGGTATCAGAGCATAGAGTGAAAGTGTTAAGTTTAAGTAGTTGGGTTTCGGACCCAACATTTATGGTATCAGAGCCCAGTATTAGGATCGTAACTGGGCGCAAGAGATTGATAAGAGATTAAGATCGATTTGCATTAATGATAGTGTGATTTGATGTGAGTGACCTATCATGACTTTAGAAATGCATTAAGGAAAATGAGATTGAATTTTTTAATGATTGGGATGAATTGTGTATGATTATATATTTGGGAGATGAACGAATGAAAAGTTGAAAGACGGGTTTGATGATGGTATTGATTTGACTGATGATCAATCCATTCTAGGGTTCAGTAAGACCTGAACCTTTGATCCGTGTAAATGGATTGAGAAGTGAAAGATATGTATGATGAAGAAAAATTAGATAAGAAGAGTGATTATTTGATTAAGGTTAAGGATTATGATTGATTTTAGGTTTGAGATTAAGACATTGTGATTAAAATTTTATGATGAATTTTGATGACTATTGACTTGTGAAAATGTGTTAAGAAATATTCTATTTGAGACAATAGTGTTTTGATATAAATGAGAAGTGAAAAATAGTGATTAAGTTAAGAATAAGAAATTGATAAGAAAGTGATTTGACTATTATGAGAAGGATGTGTTATTTGATGACTGCATTTGAATTTCGAGGACGAAATTCTTTTAAGAGGGGGAGAAATATTGGACCCCGATTTTTAAGTGGAATTTAGAAATAAGAAATGATATAAAATAAGTGTTATATATATATATGTTGTATGTATGCTTTAAGGAAACTTATGAGAAAAACATTATTGGATGTTGATGTATTTGATAATTGTGGAGATTGGTATGGTTTATAAAAGTTTTAGTGGATGAGTTGATTGCAATGAAGTTAAATAACAAGAATTAAAAAAAAAGTGCGAAAATTTGAAAAATTTAGAAAGTTTGACTTTGGGGATGAATAGTGAAAAAATGTTTGACTTGGGAGTTGACTTTTTGATTTTGGGAGAATTTGAGAAAATTATCTTCTGGAAATTTGTAGTTTATGTCAAGAGCTTTCTGTAACCATAAAGTTTGATATTTTTCGATATCGGGAGTGAGAGTTATGATCAGTTAAAGTTCGCTTGGAGTTTGAATTTTTGATTTAGGCAAAATTCGAGAAAGTGATCAACATGAAAATTGTAGCCTCTGTCGAGAGCTTTTTGTGGACATAAAGTTTGCTATTTTTCGATGTCGAGATTGAAAGATATGAATTTTTGAAGATATGCTTTGTTTTGAAAATGCTATTAAGTATAGATTTGTATGTTCTATGCTTCGAGGCCACTCGTCGTATGAATTTAGTTTGAATTGGAGTAAGTGGTATTACTGAAAGTTGTAGCTTGTATGTCGATCTTTCCGACGCCATAAAGTTTGTAATTTTTCGATATCGGGGCTAGGAGTTATGATTTTTGGAAAACCCGTTTTGTTCTTGGGTTTTCAATCCAACCCTTTTGTAATCTTTTGTGCATAATTCCTTCATCCGACATCCGATTGACTCGATTCTCGAAGCATTGGATTTCTAAGACAATTAATGACATTTTATTGAAGCATTGTGATTAAGAGATTTAATTGAAGGTGATTGATTTTAATCAAGTGAGTTGAGAAAGTTTCCGAACATGGTTCGGTATTTTGCGAAATTCGGGAGCTGTAGAGATCCGATTGAGTCGATTCTTGAGGCTAAATAAAGTTAAGAATTGGGACTTCAATTATGTGAAGGGCTCGAATTTTATTTTAGTCCCTAAGGTCATTAATTTTTGAATCAAAGTAGGGTTAATGTTGAATTACGGATTTGGTGCAGGTCCGATAGTATTTCGGCCATAACTTCTTCGTTTTAGATCCGAATTGAGCGTGGTCGGTTGCGTTGGATTCTTATGATCGAGAGGAACAATTCTCTAGTAGAAAATTTGTCTAAATTATTTTGTTTAGTTGCCCAAAATTTGGAAGTAAGTTATCAAATTTTTAATTAAAGTGAGGGGCATTTGGTCTTTTTACCCTCATTTAAGTGACATGGCTTAAACTCATCACATAGCTGTCGTTTGGGAGGTCTGGAATGTTCACGAAAGTAGCAGAAATAAAGAGAAGGAAAATAGAAACAAAAGAGAAGGAAGATTACGAAAATGAAAAGAAGAGAGGCTCATCGTTTTTTTCAAGCAAAAGAGAGAAGCCACTGAAACTTGAAAGAAGAGAATAGCAAGATGGAGGTTTCGAAAATCACAAAAGAAAAGAGAGAGGGAATGTGTCGACTAGGTTGGAGAAGAATAAGAAGAAGAAGAAGAAGAAGAAGAAGAAGAAGAAGAAGAGAAGAAGATTTCGTGGGTTCTCCAAAAGATTAGGGATTTCGAAATTTGTTGGTTTTGTTGCTAAGGTTGTGTCTTTCTTGCTTAAAGATGGTAGTTTGTGTAGAAAAAAAATGAAAAAAAGAAGAGTTATGAAAGTGGGAAGAAAAATCTGACTTCGTGGGTTGTGGTTTTGAAATTTTGTTGATTATTTGAGTTGAGTTTTGATGTTAATGGGTTAGATAAGGTTTGGGTAAGGTTAGGTTGGTTGAAATTCAAGTTTTGTCATTCTTGGGAAAATTTCAGCATTTGTGACATTATGTTCATTAGGATTTTTTATACCTTGATTATGGTTAAATAAGGCATTTGGGGGTTTAAGAAAAATCAGATTTGTGTTGGTCTTTTTTTAAGGCATGAGATTGTTGAAAATTTTGATTCAATTGGATAGGTGTTGATGCTATTGGTTGAGTTAAAGTATAGGTGAGATTATTTGGTTGAAAGTCAAAGTTTTCCCATTCTTTAAAACTTTCAGCATTGAGTTCTCTTGGGTAAATTGGGGATTTTTGTGTTTGATGAAGGAGAATTTAGGCAATTAAAGAAGAGCCAAGGTATTGACCAATTCTAGAGTTAAAAGAAAGGTCTTTGGTCCGAGAAGAAAAGCTTAAGGAAATTCAGGTGGGTAGTATATTTATTTCTTGAATTGTAAGCTAAGAATATGAATTTGGAAATTCAAGAAGCAAAGTTTTTATCAATGATTTTATTAAAATAATGTTTTTGGAAATGCAAGATTTATGAAATTCAAGGTTTGGTTTTCGTATGATTTAAATGATTTAAAGTAGTGCATATATTACGATGAATATGTGATTTAGGTGATGATGTGAATGGCATTAAATTTTGTTATATGAATCCATGTGTATCTGTGTTTGTGTTATTTATGACACAATATGATGATGTGATTTGAAAAATGTGAAAAGCAAGATGTTTGAAAAGTGCCTTCGGGTCATCTGAAATGCCGTTTTGATTATGTGCTATATGGGTTTGGTAAGGTCCTTTGTGAGTCAGCGTTGTCTCTACATGTCTATAGCCTTCGCCCAACTGCCCGCAAGAGGCAATGGAGTTCCGATCACGGACTCCCTTCATGGCTGCACATGACCGCTATGCGGAAATGTGCAGTACGTCCTGTTATGGACAAAACCAAACCATTTAATGTGTTATTGTGATTTGTGTTGGATGTCGCGGTATAACCCACAAACACATGCCGCAATATAACCTGCAAACACCTATGGGTGGGGTGTGGGGTCCAACATCAAACCACTTTGATGTGTTATGTGATTTTGCTCTGTTTGTATTGTGATGCATTATGACGTGATGCATTCATGTTTGAAATTGTGCATGACTTGTGAAAAGTTTGAGAACTTGAGAAATGAGAAAGTAAGTGTTTATGAATAATTTGAAACAAATAAAGATTTGGAAATTTTAGAAAATGTTGATGAAGATTTATAAATGTTTTGAAAGGTTTGAAAATGAATTTTTGGATAAATTTCTGAATGGGAAATGTTTGAAAAGTTTTAAAAGACAATTTTCGCTTATTGTTCAATTTATAAATATATTATCCACGAGCTTTGTGCTCACCCCCCTTTCATCCCCATCTCCAAGTTTTCAATTAGGAGATCAGATGGAAGACGAGTATGATGTCGGCCCGATATTTTTATATGCTTTTGCTTTATGTGAAATTGAGTATGACTTAGAACGCCATTGAAATTAGACGTGTATTCAGTTTGGAATGTAAATAAATGGTTGGAATTGAAGGATGGATACATATTGGAATTGAGTTTGTTTATGATTATGGTTATGAATTGTGAATGGTTATGTATATGAATGACTTGGTTCGGATTGAGGCATGTGTTATGGAATGCATTTATGAAATGTTTAGAACTAAGGTTGTGTTGTTACTGGTGTTTGGATTCCGGACGGGAGAGTCCGATGATTCTGGATTTTGTGATGTTAGAAGTGAATTTTGCCTTTGCAGGAATTTTTGGTCTATCAAAATACAAACGTTATGCTGCCCGATTTTCGGTAAAAATCGGGTTAAGATAAAAATCAGAATTAGGAAGTTAGTTTGATAAAGATGAGATTTGTGTGATTAAGAAAAATTATATGAATTGAGTGTTATATGAGGATAAATTTCCAAAAAGGAAATTGTATGGATTGATTATGATTTGAATGTGAGTGAGTAAAGAGAAAAGGAGTGAATAAGAGAAAAAAAAATTTATACCGGATTTCGGAATGATACGTCTTAGGGTTTCCAACGCGATTATGTTCATTTATGCGAATGTGTTTCTGTGTTCTTGATTGTTCTCGGATGTCGGCGCCATTTGTTAAGTATCAATTGTGCTTCGCTTCGTTTTGCTCCGGTACTTTCGTTTTCCGTTTTTCGTTTTCCGGTTGGGATCCGGTTCCCGGATCGAGTCCCAATATTTATAGTATCAGAGCATAAAGTGAAAGTGTTAAGTTTAAGTAGTTGGGTTTCGGACCCAACAATTACAATATCCCACTGTGACAAAATATGCAATCCAATTGATCATATTATGCACCTTACTCTAGGTCAATCTCATCCATAATGCAGTTAACTCATAAAATGAAAGTATAATGACAATTAAACATAAAAGATGTTAAAATTAGACAATTATCAACTCCCAACAACCCCCCCCCCCACGCGCACACACACACACACACACACACATATACATAAAAGTCACATTGTCCTCAATGGCATGAAAACTAAATAAAGAACACAATGATATTAACAAAAAAACAGAGCAAAGATGAAGGAACCCCCTAAAGAGTGGATTGTCCAATAATCTATACCTTGAAAGTGCAGAGTACCCATAAAAAGCACAAAATATTGAAATAAAGTATATTGAAATATACTAACACAAAATATGGAATAGACGAAAATAAAACTAAAGTAAGTGGTATAGTGTACCACTGGAAAACAAAATTAAGGTCTAGATACAATGCAAAATGTGTGTGTGACGACAAAGAGAAATCCTAAAGCACTAGGCTTCAATGCTCTGGTGGTGGTTGTTGATGGGCCTCGATGAAAGCCTTTTGCATTGCTTCCATTCGCCTTTGTGAAGCTGTGAGCTTGGCCACGTCAGATTGAAGACCACGGATGTTTGCTTGCATCTGATGCCAATTGGGAGTATCGTCTGAAGATGGAGGTGCTCTTGGTTATGGAGCAGCAAGAGTATCAGCGTGGCACCCTGACCGACGCGGATTGACCCATCCATGAGGGGCATTGTCTTCAAACTCAAACTCTCACATTTTGTTAGTAGTAATGACATCTCCCTCATTAGTAAGAGCTACCACTGCATCCCATTTAATGAACCAAAGTTGATGGAATAATTGACTCAACAAAATTGGGAAGACGAACGCCTTGGTGTCTGCCCTGTGGTGGACCACCTACCACATTGCTGTCATCATTAATTTCATCGTAGCAATGCCCTGGATTTGGTCATTGTAGAAGAATATTTTATCTAGAATGAATAAATCTTCAGTTCGAAGATACCCTAAATCACTAGCCTTTGACATTACATTATGAGCGAGCACATAAGCGATTATCCTTAGGGCTACATCCAGGTGCTTGTAATGCACAAAGTATCGTTGATTTGTCTGACACCATACAGCACGAACCCCAAGCCGATCCATAGCTGCCTCCTTAGTCCAAGTTTCATCGCAAGAGTAGCAGGTCCTCATGTCAAAAGATGGGACATTGCCTTCCAATGGTAGCTCTAGGTGGTTGCAGATTAATTCCTCAGTGATCACCACCTCTTCTCCATTTACTCGCAAGGTGAGTGTTGGTGGTTGTTTTCCCGTCATCGCACTCAGGTTGACATAGAATTGCTTGACTGCCTTAGGGTAGTAAGTATCTTTGAGGTTCAAAAGCTTTCCCTAATGAAATTTATCCAAATTTGCCTGCACCCGATGCTTCTCGTTAATAAGGTCTACCAATGAAACCTCAATTACAAACTTGTTATTCTTCTTCTTATGGTACCATGCCTCACATTGCTCATTGATGAATACTGGCGGTTCAGGGATCGGCTCATCCTGAACCAAATTGTCCCCTCTCCCCAACCAAGAGGATTACCTAGCATTCTTCCTCGCAATTTGCCTAAATCAGGTCATGGTAGAATTTTCCAAGTTCAAATTCAGCAAGCCATACTCAAAAAGTAAGTTCAATCACAACCCGCACACTCCAATCCAAACCAATAGTCAATATCAATGGGCACAGATATCAGTCGTTCAGAATTTTTCCTAACACATCAAATCCAATCAACCCTAAAAGTGGACGCATTCGTAAGGAATTCCAAAATCGAAATTCAAGATGATGCATGGACTACTCACCCTATACTCTTACAGTGGAGACCTCAAAGAAATGCCTCTCTCCACACTTCCTTTGATAACTCTCCTTCTCTAAATGTTTAACAGGATAGCCGACAAATGAGAGGGTGGAGGAAAAGGGAAAGAATAGGGAAAGATGAATAGGAGGTGAGGGGTTAAGCTAGTGGGGTTGAGGTGGTCGGAGATGGGATAAATGGAAAGAGTATCTGACGGCGTCACAAGAGAAAAAGAGAGGGAGAGTGCGGGATGGAAGGAGGAAGAAGGGTTTTTAAAAAATTGGAACAATGTCCGTTAAACGGACATGTATGTATGTCCGTTTAACGGACCTTCTCGGGTGAATTTTTGCAACTGAAGGTTTTTAACAGATCTTTATAAGTGAAATTGAGCCACTAGGAGTCCTGTATCTGTTAAACGGACAAGCATGTCCGTTTAACGAACCTTTATGTGTCATTTATGCTCTGTAGGTAGCCACTGTTTGTTAAATGGACATGCATGTCCGTTTAACAGATATATGTGACTTTTTCAAAATTTGCCCTCTTTTTTATTGTTCCTTCTAACCTTTGTATGACTTCCTAGGGCTACATGCATGATGTGTAAGTGCTAAACTTGGTAGAACATCAACATACTGTAGATAGAAATAGTCAATTACCTTTTTCCATGCTTAAAATGAATCTCACTTCTAAGTTGAAAAGTTGTGACCATTCCTCATACTACTAGAACATGTCCCTGAAACGCCTCACAAAACACATCCCCTAACACACACAAAGAATGAAGCACAACGAATCGATGAGACAAACAAGTAAAAAAAACACAACAACAAACGAAAGGAAGTAACGAAAGAGTTAAAGATATTGGGTTGCCTCCCAACAAGCGCTAAATTTAATGTCCTTAGCTAGACTCGGCCACTCGGGTATCATTCTTGAAATGTGACGGTGAAAATGCATCCCACCGTTTCTCCCTCGAAATAGTATTTAAGTCTTTGCCCATTAACCACAAAGGGCTCTTGATCATCCCGCCTAATTTCCACTGCTCCATGAGGGTATGTCCTTGTATATGCGAACATTCTCGAAAACATCAAGGTGAAATTCATCTAGCTCATTTAGCTCCAATAGCCTCCTCTGTCCTGGTTCTTTGAGATCAAAATTCAGCTTCCGGATGGCCCATAATGCCTTGTGTTCGATTTCAACAGGAAGATGGTAGGATTTCCCAAAGACGAGCCCATAAGGTGACATCCTTAGGGGAGTTTTGTAATCTGTCCTATAAGCCCATAGAGCATCATCAAGTTTCAATGCCCAATCCTTTCTTAAGGTATTAACCGTCTTCTCTAAAATTTGCTTGATCTCCCAGTTGGATACCTTGACTTGCCCGTTAGTTTGAGGGTGGTAGGTGGTTCCAAACTGGAAATGACACCCATACATGGATAATAGCGATTTAAATTGGTGATTCTAAAAGTGCACACCATTATCACTTATTATAGCTCTTGGAACACCAAATTGTGAGAATAATTGCTTCTTAATAAATTTGACTGCGTTGGCCCCAGTGTTGTTCGACAACGTTATAGCTTCCACCCACTTAGATACATAATCAACAGCCACAAGGATACATTCATTTCTAAAGGACACTGGAAACGGTCCCATGAAGTCCAAGCCCCATACATCAAAGAGTTCTACTTCTAAAATCCCAAATTGAGGCATCTCATGCTTCCTTCCAATATTTCCAGTTCTTTGGCACTTGTCATAAGTCAGGGTGAAAGTCCTAGCATCCTTAAAGAGAGTCGGCCAATAGAGCCCGGATTGCAAGACCTTAGCTGCTATTTTGTTGGCCCCATGATGACCTCCGTATAAGGAAGCATGACAATGGTGGAGAACTGGTTGCATTTCTTCATCAGGTACACACCTCCTGATCACCTGATCAGCACATCTATGAAAAAGTAACGGATCTTCCCAAAAGTAGTTTCTCACCTTAGATAAGAATTTCTTTCTACTATGATATGAATAATTCACAAGGATGATCTTGGCCACCAGAAAATTGACATAATCGGCAAACGAAGGGGCGTTGTCTTTAACAGCCCACAGATTCTCATCAAGGAATGCGTCATTGATAGGTTCCTTGCCCGCCCTATCTCCTTGTTCCAAATGTGATAAATGGTCAGCTACTGAATTTTTTGATCCCTTCTTATCTCGAATCTCCAAGTCAAATTCCTGCAAAAGTAGAATCCATCTAATCAATCTTGGTTTTGCATCTTTCTTCGTGACTAAATATTTCAGGGCAGAATGATCAGTGTAAACAACGACTTTGGAGCCAACCAAGTAAGATCTAAATTTATCAAAAGCATAAACTACTGCTAGTAATTCTCTCTCTGTAGTTGCATAATTAAGTTGAGCATCATTCAGGATTTTGCTAGCGTAATAAATGACATGCAACTTTTGTCCTGTCGTTGGCCCAAGACAACCCCGAGTGCAAAATCACTGGCATCGCATATCAATTCAAAAGGAAGATTCCAATCCAGTGCTGCCATTATAGGAGCTGATGTAAGTTCCTTCTTCAACTTGTCAAAAGCACATTGGCACTCATCAGTAAACTCATAAGGAACATCTTTTTACAACAGAGCACATAAAGGTCGAGAAATCTTGGAAAAATCCTTGATAAACCGGAGATAAAAACCGGTGTGTCTAAGAAAACTTTGTATCGCTCTAACCGAATTTGGAGGCGGTAGTTTGTTGATGACCTCTACTTTTGCTAGATCCACCTCAATTCCATTGTGGAAAATTTTATGCCCAAGGATGATCCATTCTTGCACCATGAAGTGACATTTTTCCCAATTTAGTACCAGATTGGTGTCTTCACACCTTTACAGAACCTGTTCTAAATTGAACAAACATGCATCAAAAGAAGATCCAAACACAGAGAAGTCATCCATAAATACCTCAATTATATTCTCCACCATGTCAGAGAATATCGACATCATCCGGCGTTGGAAAGTGGCAGGAGCGTTACATAATCCAAAGGGCATCCTACAATACGCAAATGTCCCATAGGGCTCCTGATCCTCTGGGGCTATTGGGATTTGGTTATAACCTGAATAACCATCTAGAAAACAATAATACTTATGCCCCGCTTGTTTAAAACTGATATGACTTAGCTTTTTATGCTAAATCAATTTTCTTGATCAATTGATATAAAACAGGAAATGTTTTGATTTTGAAAATCTTCTAAATTAATTTTGTAAAGATTGTTTTTGTCTTTTAGCAGAAAAGAATATAGACCCACCATTGTTTTTGACTTTACAAGAATTTTGATTGAAAGACACTTGAAAACTAGAATCACATAATTGACTAACACTAATCAAATTGTGTCTTAAACCATTAACTAGCAGCACATTATCAATGCAAGCAAAGGAATCTTTACTGATTTTACCTATTCCAATTATCTTGCCTTGCTGGTTGTCTCAAAAAATTACCGATCCTCCCTTCTTATACTGAAGATCTAGGAACATAGACCTTCTTCCCGTCATGTGTCGTGAGCATCCACTGTCCAAGTACCAATGGTGCTGGCTGCTTCTTCCAAGGAAAAATATCTGCAGGTGATATTATCTGTCTCTTAGGTACCAAGATTTTCTTGGGTCCTTTAGGGTTAGTTCTAACATAATTCATAGTATGATGATGATGTAACTAATGACTTTTCTGATGATGATAAGGCTGATGAACTTTCTTTCTAAAAGGAGCAAAATTCTTTTTATGCTGAGTATAGTTTTTAGCAAACCCTAATCCAGTTTTATCATTAGGGTGTCTGTATTTTCCTAGCATATCATTCATTTTTTTAGTACTCTTCGTAAATGTCGATAGATCAGCTGAAAGACTATTTATTCTTTGTTTCAACTGATTGATCTCTTCAGATCTATCTACCATAACCTTTTCCTTCATCTCGTCTACTTGTTTCTTTACATTGACATTATCCTTTTCTAACACTTGCGTGTTCTTCAAGTTTTCTATGTACTTTTTCTTAAGCAATTTGTACTGCTTTAGAATTGCATGAGAATATTCTAATAATTTTGAGTATGCATCTTGTAATTCATTAAGTTTCGAGGTTACCTCCTCATCACTTTCTCCTTCGGCTACCAGGCAAATATTTGCTTGCACAGATGCTTCTGAGTCAGTATCTGATTCAAACGAATCTAGATCTTCCCAGATTTCCATCATGCTTTTCTTTCCTTCTATACTCTTCTTTGGCTTTCTTTTTAATAATGGATATTCAAACTTGTAGTGTCCCGGTTTATTGCATTCATAGCATATGATGGATGTTTTCTCAATCTTCCCTTCATCTTTGCTATTCTTCTTGAGGTAGAACTCTTTGTTTCCTTTAGCCTTTTTCTTCCACATGCGTCTGATCTTCCTTGAGATAAAGGATAATTCATCTTCTTCTTCGTTTAAAATACGATATGATTCACTGGAATCGTCATCCTTGACTTCCTCAATCTTTAGCGCTTTCGACGAGGAGCTCCTCTTCCTTTGATTCTTTTGATTCTTCTATCTGGCCTTCAATGCTATGAATTTGTCCCGTTTTGGCTTATCTTCTGCATTGAGTTCAACTTCATGTATCTTCAGAGATCCAAGCAATTCATCAAGCTTCAATACGCTCAAATCTTTGGCTTCTTGTACGGCTATGACTTTTGGTCTCCATCTCTTCAATAAACTTCTGAGGATCTTTCTAACGTGATCTTGATTGTCGTACGTTTTATCGAGAGCTTTAAGTACATTGATGATAGTTTGAAATCTTCCAAACATCTGATTGATAGACTCTTCATCCTTCATCTTGAATAGCTCATATTGGTGTGTAAGAATGCTTATCTTGGACTCCTTTACTTGATTCATGCCTTCGTGTGCGATGGATAGCATATCCCACATCTCCTTTGCAGTATCGCATCCGTGAACTTTATTGTACTCACTTCTGCTTAGGGCATAGCTTAAAAAGAACTTGACCTTCAAATTTAGCTACAATCTCGCTTTTTGTTCTGCAGACCATCTGATTCATGGAGCAGCATTTCCTTCTTCATCTACCGGTGTATACAGTCCATTTTCTATTATCTCCCAAAGGTCGATATGAGTAGATTCAATGAAGAGTTGTATCCTGTCTTTCCAGTAATGGTAGTCTTCTCTATTGAACTCAGGAGATCTAGTGACAGAGGCACCTTCAGCTATATATATGTGTGATTATGCCATGGATCTTTATCCACACATTGTTACAGTGGTTCTTGGACACCGAGCTCTGATACCAATTGAAGTGAATCACACGTTAGTATAGACTTAGTATTCGATATACAAAATGCACAAGAAGGGGGGTTGAATTGTGTATGCGTTTTTTAATACAATCCCCTTTTTGAACAAACTTCTTAAGCAATTGAAAACAGTCTTATGAAGTATTCAAATCAACAATAGAAATTAAAAGTTGAGAGTTGAGAGATAAGAATCGACATAGCAATTTTATACTGGTTCACCCCAAACCGTGGGTTACGTCCACTCCTTATAATCTTTTTTGAGATTTCACTATACTTCTCAAGGATACAAGTATTCTTTTCTCCGAGCCTCTTCAGGTCTCTTACAACAAGTATTCTTTTCTGACTTAGCCTCTTCAGGCTATCAGCTTTCTTCCTTTTACTAAAAGATGTTTCGAGCTTTGTTACAGACAATAGTAGCTCTAAGTTTAGCACAATAAAATTTCTAGCCTTTTTTGAAAATCACTGACAAAATCACTAACAATTGCAGTCTTTGACTTCGACTCGTATTTATAGTCTTCGTCTTCAACCGCTTCTTGATAACTGCTTCTTAAAAACTGTTTCTTTCTTCTTGTTTCTTGATCTTTGAAGAAACAATTATTCAGTTGAGTTCTGTAACTAACTTAAACTGAATAATCATCTTACGTGGTATCGGGTCTTCGTCTTTGATTCTTTCGTCTTATTTTCTTCCATCTCATTTTCTGCTTCGCTTCATCTCATTTTGTTTTCTTCTTGCGTCTCGTTTATCTTGCGTCTCATTTCTCTTGCATCTCATTTTTCTTGTGTCTCATTTCTTGCGTCTCATTTCTATCTTGCATCTCATTTTTGTCTTGCGTCTCATTTATGTCTTGTGTCTCATATTTGTATATGCCTTGCATCTCATTTCCTTTTGCGTCTCATTTTTGTCTTGCGTCTCATTTCTGTATCTACTTTATTATTTGGTTATCATCAAAATTATCAATCGTAAAGTCATTTTGATTTAACAAATGGATGTTAAGATTGTTTTCCTAAATGATGACCTTTATGAGGAGGTCTATATGGAGCAACCTGAAAGATTTCATGATCAAAATGCAACTGACAATGTCTATAAGTTGACTAAATCAATATACGGTCTAAATCAAGCTTTCAAACAATGGTACCTAAAGTTCGATGAGGTTTTGACCTCATTCAGCTTTGCGAAAAATAAAGTTGAAATATGCTTCCACTATAAGGTCAAGGGAAGCAAAGTTATCTTTCTATTACTATACATAGATGATATCTTGCTCACATAAAATGATTTAACCATGTTGTATGAGGTAAAGCAACTTTTGGCCAAATATTTTGACATGAAGGATTTAGGTGAAGCATCTTTTACCCTCGGTATGCAAATTCATTGGGACAGATCTAAACACTTCTTGAGCCTCTCACAAAAAGCATACATTGAGCGAGTATTACAAAGGTTTAATATGGCTGGCTGTAAACTTGTTGTAGCACTTATCTCTTATGGTGAGAGATTATCTTTGGCACAGTGTCCAAAGAATGAAGTTGAGAGAGAAGATACGAGGAATATCCCATATTCTAGTGTAGTTGGTAACCTGATATATGCTCAGGTGTGCACTAAATCGGACATTGAATTTTATTTTAGACTACTAGGTCGATATCTGGCTAACCTAAATATAGACTATTGGAATGTAGTTAAGCGAGTATCAAGATACCTAAAGGATACCAAGGATTATACATTGACATATAGGAAAGTTAACAATTTAAACCTCACAGGGTATACAGACTCCGATTTCATTATGTGTCTAGATGATCGCAAATCAACATTGGGGTACATTTTTATGTTAGCAAATGGTGCAATATCGTGGAAAAGTGTCAAGTAGATACTGGTAACTTCCTCGACCATGCATACAGAGTTTTTTGCTTATTATAGAGTTTTTACACTTGTGGTTTGGCTCAGAAACTTAATTTCTTAGTTGTGTATTATAGATTCGATAGCTAGACCCATTCAGTTGTATTATTCAGTAACAACAATAAGAATATCACAGGGTCTAAACATTTGGAGGTTAAGTGTTTGTCCATAAAGGTGTTGATTCAGAAGGGTGACGTTGAAATAGAGCAAATCAGGACTGAGGAAATGTTAGTTGATCCTTGGACTAAAGGACTTCACCCACTAGTGTTTGTTAGACATGTATCTAGTATGGACATGTTAAAGTCCTTAGACAGTAGCGGTTAGGGATCATTGTGTTTTCTCCTTAAAAGTTTGTACTTTTTGATGTATTGTGACATTATGCTTATTTATCAATATAGATGATCATCTTTTTATCTTCAATAATAATTGTTTGTGTATAGTCATAATACACATGAAAGTCTTAAGATTTATGCCGATCTTAAGTATTTAAAGGTCGTTAAGCATATATAAAGATTGACCTTAAGCCTATGTTATTTTAACACATACAGTTTAGTATGGATATCTATAAATTTCACATGACATAAAGAGATATAAGTTTTAAATCCCATAAATGTTCTCTAATGCATATTAGTATAAAGTTGGAGAGCATAAAGGTTTTCTCTAATTTTGTTTAGCATTTGGTAAGAGAAAACAAATTTTCCTCTAATGATGTTTAGCATTCGGTGAGAGAAAAGATAATTTCTCTGTTGCAGTTTAGCATATGCAATTTATCATAAAGTTGGAGAAATCGAGACCTATAAACGAAGATGATACATTTTAGATCATACAGGTATCATCCTAGTTTGTCACACTCTATTTTCCCATTCATATTAGTGAGGTATTAGATATTCGTGATTAAATTGAACCTGTATCACACATGACACATATGTTTGATATTTTTAAGTGTCGAAAGCCTTACAGGATAGTATGTTGGACTTTCATTTCCTTTAGATTGAATGTTTTAATTTTTAAAATTTGGTATCAATATAGTAACGTGATTTAACCTATTTTTAAACTTGAGTCATAAATGCAATTAATGCTTGCCCAAGGGGGAGAATGCTGAATATTTTTGTCCTTCTCCATAAATTGGACAACTATTAATTGCAATTTCGGTTTTTTAATGACTTATCAGTTAAATTACATAATTCGATCCTTGTAACATCCCACCCCCGACTGGAAGGGTAAAATAGTAAATTGGCATAGGAAGAGATTGATAGGGATTTATTCGTATTGTCCATGCATACTGGTACTAGTGAACAGTGAAATCTGTGCACATGAAATAACTGTACATGCCTACATGACATTCCCGGTTTTCGTGCCAAATGTAATTTTATTGTGATTAACGTGGTTATTGGGTTTGAAAAATTATTCTGAGTGCGCCATTGAGTATTTTATATTTTAAGGGAATTTCAGAAATTTTTTTGGAATTTTCTGGAGAAAATTCCCGAACCGGAAAAAAATCACCAAGTGGCGAACCGGTTGCTTTTCGGTAGCGAAAATTGCTACCCAATGGCACTGTCATATTGGGTATATGATTTTGGAATTGAAATTAGGGTCATTGGACTAGAATGGGTCAAATTGTAGTAGGATTTCTAAATCCTATCCAATAATTTGTTTTTAATTGTTTAAAGTTACTTTGACTTTTCTTTTAACCTTGGACTAGTAGACTTTTGACACCTAGCCTTCATTGAATGCTTCCTTATCTCCCTCCCACGGTTTTTTTTTTGTAAAAGAATGAAAAAGTTGAATGTTTGGCTTGTTTTCTAAGCTCCACGAAACCTACTTCCTTTTGAATACCTCCATCGATTTTCTTCTTTTCTAAGTAAATCCTTCCTCCAAACTCAAGCTTTCCTTCATGCAACCAAGTTGTTGTCTTGCCATGGAGAACTTACACTTGCATGGGGTTAGAAGCAAAGAAAGAATTGAAGAGAATTGAAGTTTGGAAGCTAAGTAGGTTAGTGATTAAGTTAAGCTTTAATGATGCTTTGATTATGAATTTAATGCCTTAGTTGTTAGATGCATTCTATGGGACTTATGGTGTAATTATTATGCTTATTGATGCATTAATTTGATGAAAATTAGTGTTTGAATTGGTGGGTATAAGACTAGGTTTAAGTAGGACTTGCTAAAGTCATATGATTGAAGTGTTTTAGCTTGTTTTGGATTGAATATTGATGTTTATTCTTGCATGAAATGTAAGAGGTAAGTGCTGCCAAATTATGGTGGTTATTCCTAGTGAATGTAGGCATGATATAGGGACTGATTTTGTGTCCAATTGAGATGCTTATGGTAGTAGAATTTGAATTGGCATGATAGGAAGTGTATTGGAGGGTGAATTTTAGCATGGAAAGATTCTTTGTTAAGGTTCTTGTGAGCGATGAAGAACCAATGATCTACTAGTTTTGCTGATTTTTCTAAATTAATTGAGAAGGAATTAGGGATAATGGTCTAAATTAAAGTTGAAGCTTATCAAGTTATCTTTCCATTCCCACTGATTTTACAATTTTTCGATCTGTATATTGGGAGATATGCACTGTGGAATATTGACTGATTTTGAACAATTTGGTGAAACCTAGACTAAGAGTGGATTTGGCACACATTCTGATTAGAAGCAATTTTAGCAATTTATGTGAATTGAATTGGCTTGAGTGATCTTCTGTAAAGTTTTAAAGGAAGCAATTATCTTGAAAATGGTATATAGCATGTAATTGTTGGAAATCAGATGTGGGAGTAATGAATTTTCAAAAACTGTACCTGCATGAGGTTATTGACTGCTACCCTGATCAGTCACTTGTTTGGCAGTTTTGAATTGGTTAGAGATGGAATTGGCTCTTAAGCTCTTCATCAAACTTGAAGTATGTGGTTTTATCTTTTCAATGATATAAGTTAGTGATTTTTTTGACTTGTGAATAGAGAGTTACACTTGATCGAAAATTACTGTCCAGATTGGGTGATTTCTGGGGCAGTATCATTGATTGAATTATTTGACTTAGTTAACAATTGAATTTGATTTTGGTTTGTTCATGAAAGTTGTAGATAACATTCGGATCTTTCTGAACATATTTATTGTGTAATTTCTTACAAAGGAAATGAGAAGTTATTGAATTTACAAGATACTGTACTGTTTTAGAACCCATTGACTGGGTAGTAACTTTGATTGCATTTTTGACACCCTTAGAGGTGAAATTGGCTTTTGTATCCTTCATAAAACTTGTAGATCTCTCTTTTCTCTATGAAATAGATACCAATTTTGTCTAAATTGGAGTTCAAAGAAGGGAGTTGTGACCTAGACAAGTTGGCATGTCGGAGAAAAGGGTTTTAGATTTTTCTTTTTAATAGGACTAGTCGACTAGGATTCTTAAACCAGTCGACTACAACCTGCACTAGTCGACTAGGACATGTATTTTTCCTGCACTAGTCGACTACAACCTGCACTAGTCGACTAGGATGTGTATTTTTCCTTCTTTTGCTCATAACTTTTCCATCCGACATCTGATCGACCTAATTCTTGAGGCATCGGATTCGTGAATCATTGAATTTCATTTCACGGGAAATTGGGAATTTTTGGACGGAAAATTGATGTGGGTCTGGGTAATGATTCTTTGATCACTGTTTTATTTAATTAGGGACCTATAGAGGTCCAAATTGAGTGTCGTCAGCGCCATTGGATTTCTAATTTTTAAACGGATTTTTCTGATGGAAAAAAATGGGATTAGGGCCGGGAATCTCATGAACATGCATTATACACTTACATGTGTCTTATTACATAGTAATGATTGGACCGTTAGTGATCATTCTCTTCTCTGATTCTTATAGAGACCCAACTGGAGCGTCGATCGACCAACGTAGCAGAGACTTCCTGGCATTAGCTCGGAAGTGATAGGTGAGTAACCTAGATGAGTTTCTCAATTATTACTTGTCTAATATGGGGATAATGGTGGGATCAGGAATGTGTTAACGTGACTTGTGTGCCATACTGTATTATGAACTGTTATTATGGACTGTTAATTGAGTATTCTGGACTGTTGAATTGACCTGTTTGTCATTACTGGATTTACTGTGATTGATTGTAAATGATAGACTATGATTTGTGAATTATATATTGTTAAGTACTGTTAAGTGACTGTTCAATTGGGCATGTGCATTCATACACAGATGCATAAACTGATAAAGGATAATTGTGAACCGAAGTCGCCATCGATCTTTGAAAGCAGTCTAGAGCTCGAAGGAGATAATCCTCCTAGACGCGTGCTCTCGATCACCGATTCTTACGCTTCGATCACAACACTGAAATAAAACTGAGAAAAAGAGTCACATGTGCATTGCATACTGGACTGAATATTGAAATGGCTTTTGCTCTATATGACTGTCTGACTACTGTGACTGTATTCTATGACTGTATTATCATTAGCCTTGTGACTGTATGATTACTGTAACATGCTTATGTGATGCATGAATTGGGAGAACCATCGATGATGGTTCCTCACTGAGTTCGCAAAAACTCATCAAAATTTTGCATCTATTTTTCAGGCTTTGAAGAGTACCTCATTCGACACGGGAGTATTTCTACTGTAGGCAAGTGAAGGATAGAGGTCGGGATCAGTTCACGTCTGCATTAGTGTCTCATAATTGTATTCCGCAATCGTTGTAAACTGATTTGCATTTGTATTTCATAGTTCTTGTAAAGTATTGCTAAATGATAGTAATACCTATAACTGCAAAGATTTACTACTGTTTACTGCTTGTTCCGCACGAATGTGTAATAACTAAAACTGCTTCCTTTTAACGTGGAATGCATTTCAATAAAAAAAATTGTATACCGAGTTTTACTGACTGATGTAGTACGCCACCCTCGCGGGGCACGGACTTGGATATCACCAATGATATCAGGTTTGGGTCACGTGGGAGTGGGGTGTTACAATCCTAATAAAAGTAATAAAGTGGCCCAATAAATGATCTAGATTAATGGGTCGAAGTCTGGGAGGAAAATAGATCCCAGTTAGTATGGACTGGATCTATATCGGGCTTGTGATGGGGAAGCCCGATATAGAAGCTATATATAAAGGTTAAGGTCTCCTTTAGTTACTTATGTAATTCATAAATATATAGATTCTCTGACCCATTAGGAGTGCTTAGGTCTTAAGGAAACTGAAGAAAGACGTTAACCGAGTGTCGATGATTAACTTGCACAAAGGTCTCAGGGAGATTGGAGATTGTTTTTGGCATTGAAAACTGCTTCAAAACTCTGGATGAAACCGAAATTAGGTATTCTGCATTTCCTTCATTGTTAACCCTTTCATGAATGATCCGAGAAATGTAATAAGGTCTATCCTACATGTTACAAGATCATGCCTACACTCACAACATCATCATCATCCTCTCACCCTTATTGTTCAGCAACCTAATGAAGTCTCTGATTCTGAATCACCGTCATCTTTTAATCATAAGAATCATATTTGTGATGGTTACAGGGATATTATAACAATTCCTAATCATTATGAATGCTCAGGATGCGGTTTGGAGTTGCGTTCCAAATGTGCTCTTTCACCAAATAATGCTTACCTCGAACAAATCACAGCATCACTTTCTCTAGATACAAAATCTCATATTTCCCATGACACTCATAATAATACGCTATTCCTTTTCAATTCCAAATCCAGAAAGAAATTGATTTTGTCTTCTTAAATTTGCAGGCTATGTGAAAGGGAAATAGTGAATCTAACGTATTGTTTCTTTCACTATAAGTTATACCTTCATAAGAGATGTGCAAAAATTACCCAACAAGAATATGAAGTACAACATCGTTGCAGCTCGCATCACCCAATTTCTATTGAATATCATTGTGGGAAGTTCATATGTGATCAGTACAAAGATTTATGCAATGGTTTTTGTTATGGAAATTTACAAAGAATGGGGCTTCAAAATTGATTTCAAAAGTACTTTTCTCAAAGATACCACGATTCAGAGATCAATTAGAGATGAGGTGAAGATCCAAATTGGGTATTTTAACCACGATCAACATATGCTAAATTTCTTTAATTGTACTAGCGACATTAATCTAGAATGTGAAGGATGCAGATTGCCACTTTTAGGTCCAAGTTATGGTTGCCTTGAATATGCTCAGTGTATTTACATAAATCTTGTGCAGAACTATCATGAATAATATAACACCCTTTTCACAATTTTTACCTCCAAGCTTCTAGTCAAGGATCATGTAGAGCCTACCAGATATTTACAGATGGGTAGATTTACTAATGTTCGTTTCCTTTTAGCTTGATACCTAATGTGTCATCAATAATTTGGGGGTAATATTTGAACTCAAGAATAAAGAGTACCACCAACACAACCTCTATTACTTTATGGCTCCAGATTCACAATTTCATTGTAACATCTATAGTAAGAATTGCGAGGGATCATTCTATATTTGTTTAGAGTGCAAACTCATTTTCATTTCGAACGCATTGCAATTCCAAAAGAAGTGCATCACGATTATCACTTTCATCCTCTAATTCTCATGGATCCATTAACAGAGGATGACATTAATGAGCTTAAAGAGTATTATTGTTATACTTGTAAGGAAAAACAGAATCCAAGATATCATACTTATTTATGTCAACAATTTGCTACTATCGGTCATATTTTTATAGCTCACATTGAATGTGTATTATCAAGGGACGTAATGTTGGACCCCACACCCCACCCGTAGGTGTTTGCAGGTTATACTACGACGTGTGTTTGCGGGTTATACCGCGGCATCCAACACAAATTGGTATTGTCCTCTTTGGTGAGATTGAACCCCGAGGTCTTGGGTTGAGTGCGAAACTCACCTAAGGCCGGAGGGACAAATCGATTAAGTTGGATGCCGCGGTATCTTCCAAGAACACTCGCCGCAAATATAACTCGCAAACACCTACGGATGGGGGGTGGGGTCCAACACGTAAAACTTAACTTCTTTATTTTTTCTATTTTTTAAGGATCCTTGTCTTACTCAACCATTTCATGATCGTTTTTGGTTGTTGTACTATGTAGTTAAATAAAATTGAGCATAACCACATGATAAGGGAAGATGAAGAAGAAGATAGTGTCCTTGAAAAGTTTCCTGACTTGTGTAAGCTTTCCACGGTGCATAAGACAACTCCTGGTAAATATCTACAAACTACTACCATTCTTTAATATGATATAATAGACACAAAACTTTAAATCATTTATATAATAAATTGAACAAAGAAAGACTTTAATTCAATGTAAGTTCTAAATATTAAACTTAAACTATTAATAATATAGATATAAATATACTTTTTAATTTTCATAAAAGCGAATCTCTTTTAAAATAGTATTTCTAGTATTATTATGCTTCAAAATAGTTTCTACAATATAAATTTTATTGAATTTATATAATTTGATAGATACATTTGTAATACTTCATCAATTGTTAAATTACATCTTAAATAAATATATTAATTCTAAATTCATTATGAGTTACAATATGTATTTAATTATAATGTTAAATTTATAAATCTATAAAGTAAAATAAAATTATCTATATAACTAAACATCAATATACAAAAATACTTTTGATAAAATTAAAATGATATAAATGTTAGGATTTTGTTCAGTTGTTTTGTACTTAGTCAAATAAATCCCTATCTTTTAGGGATATTACATTTGTTTTGATCTTAGAAGATCAGGCACGTTTTTTCTGTTTTGTAAGGCTATATATATATATATATAGCCAAGAACGTTTAATTTTGATATATTGGATTCCTCCAAATTGCTTTTTGTTTGCTCTTTACTATTGTTTTAACATTTGGTATCAGAGCCTCCTCACGAGGTTTGTGATAAGTAGAAGCAGTAGTCTTCTACGAGTTATTTGTAACCATGTCAACAGAGAGTTCCTTTGTCCAACCAGCAGTACCAAAGTTTGATGGGCACTATGATCATTGGGCGATGCTCATGGAGAATTTTTTGCGATCGAAAGAGTACTGGGGCTTGGTGGAAAATGGGATTTCTGCAGCAGCAGAGAGTATGACTATGACAGAAGGGCAGAAGAAGAACATTGAAGATAAAAAAC
Source organism: Erythroxylum novogranatense (assembly GCA_029891385.1). Taxonomy (NCBI): domain Eukaryota; kingdom Viridiplantae; phylum Streptophyta; class Magnoliopsida; order Malpighiales; family Erythroxylaceae; genus Erythroxylum; species Erythroxylum novogranatense. Next base: position 105,001,651 of record CM057227.1, read on the forward strand.
TGAAGGATTTGAAAGCCAAGAATTATCTGTTTCAAGCATTAGATCGCACAGTTCTGGAAACAATTCTCAACAAAGATACGACAAAAGGCATATGGGATTCTATGAAGCAAAAATATCAAGGCACGACACGAGTCAAGCGTGCACATTTGCAATCTCTTCGCAAGGAGTTTGAAGTTCTTCACATGAAGACAGGAGAAACCGTGAATGAGTACTTTGCTCGAACCCTTACCATTGCTAACAAGATGAAAGTAAATGGTGAGAACAAAGGAGATGTTGCAGTTGTTGAGAAGATTTTGCGATCTCTGGCTCCAAAATTTGATTATGTTGTGTGCTCCATTGAAGAGTCTAAGGATACAAGCACACTAACCATTGATGAGCTACAAAGCAGTCTGTTGGTGCATGAACAACGTATGAGTTGTCATGTGGAAGATGAACATACGTTACAGATTTCTCATGAAGATCAATTTAGAGGAAGAGATCGTGGTAGAGGTAGAGGAGGTCGTGGCAGAAGCGGACAACGTTTTGACAAAACTATGGTGGAATGCTATAATTGTCACAGGCTTGGGCACTTTCAATGGGAATGTCAGACCAAAAAGGAGGCTAACTATGCAGAGACCAATGACGAGATGCTGCTGATGGCGCTTGTAGAAACAGACGCTGCCAGCCCTGAAGACACTTGGTTTCTTGACTCAGTATGCAGCAATCATATATGTGGAAAGAAGGAATACTTCTTTGATTTTGATGGATGCTTTCGAGATTTTGTGAAGCTAGGCAACAATTCCAGTTTGATTGTGGCAGGAAAGGGCAATGTACGGCTGCAGATGGATGGCATGGCACACATCATCACAGGTGTGTTTTGTGTACCAGAGCTGAAAAACAATCTGTTGAGTATTGGGCAGCTGCAGGAAAAGGGCCTTGCCATTTTGATTCAAGGTGACAAATGTAAGGTGTATCACCCTGAAAAAGGCTTGATTATGAACACAATGATGACTACAAATCGGATGTTTATTTTACATGTTGTATCACGTCCTATACCATCTGCATGTTTCAACACAATTACAGAAAATATGGTGCAGCTTTGGCACTGTCGATATGGACACCTAAGCTTTAAAGGCTTTAAGACTCTTCAGCAGAACAAGATGGTGCATGGATTACCACAACTTCAATCTCCATTAAGGCTATGCAAGGATTGCTTAGTTGGAAAACAACAACGAGATCTGTTTCCAAAGAAGGGCAATTGGAGAGCTTCTCAACCTCTGGAGTTGGTCCATGCTGATATATATGGACCAATCAAACCTACCTCTAATAGCAAAAAGAGGTACTTGTTCACTTTTACTGATGATTTTAGTAGAAAGTTGTGGGTTTATTTTTTGATCGAAAAATCAGAAGCATTTGTTGTCTTCAAAAGATTCAAGACTCTTGTTGAAAAGGAGACAAGCGCTTTTATTCAAAGCTTCAGGACAGATCGAGGAGGAGAGTTTACATCACAAGAATTCACTAATTTTTGTGACGAACATGGCATCAAGATACAATTGACAGCTGCTTACACGCCACAACAAAACGGAGTCGCGAAGCGGAAAAATAGAACCATTATGAATATGGTTCGAACCATGCTTTCAGAGAAGAAAATTCCAAAGACCTTCTGGCCTGAAGCTGTCAACTGGACAGTGCATATCTTGAATCGGAGCCCCACGTTGGCAGTAAGAAATATGACGCCAGAGGAAGCATGGAGTGGGATCAAACCATCAGTTGAGTACTTCAGAGTTTTTAGCTGTATTTCTCATGTTCATGTACCAGATAGTACTCGAACCAAGCTAGATGATAAGAGTTTGTGCTGTGTTTTGTTGGGAGTCAGTGAGGAATCAAAGGCTTATCAACTTTATGATCCACTATCCCAAAGGATCATTATAAGCAGAGATGTATTGTTCGAAGAAGACAAGAGTTGGAATTGGGATAACAGGTATGCAGAGCATGTTGTGTGCGACTTGGAATGGGGTGAAGAGGAAGAAGTTTCTGCTGTTGAAATTGCAGAAGACAAAGAATCAGAATCAGTTGATGACGCTACAGAGGAGGCCTTGTTGTCCTCTGATCCTATGCCTAAAGATACTTCTTCATTTCAAGGAAGGATTAGAGTGCCACCAGTATGGATGAAGGACTATGACGCAGGGGAAGGGCTCTCTGAAGAGGAAGCTAATATGATCATGTTTGACCATTATTCGATCCTATTCACTTTGAGGATGCGATAAAGATGAGAATTGGAGGCGTGCTATGGATGCGGAGATAGAAGCAATAGAAAGAAATGGCACTTGGGAATTGATGGACTTACTGCGAAGGAAAGAAAATTGGAGTAAAATGGGTTTATAAGACTAAATTTGATGAAAATGGTGCCATAAATAAATATAAAGCTAAATTTGGTAGTGAAGGGTATGCCTGACAATCTGAGTCGATTATCTGAAGTGTTTGCACCAAAGTGGCTCGCATGGAAACTATTCGGTTGGTGATAGCTCTTTCAGCTCAAAAAGGATGGCCGATATACCAGCTCGATGTAAAGTTAGCATTCTTGCATGGTGAGTTACATGAAAATGTCTTTGTGGAGCAGCCTAGTGGGTATGTGCGAAAGGGAGCAGAACATAAGGTCTACAAGTTGAAGAAGGCACTCTACGGACTTAAGCAAGCACTGCGGGCCTGGTACAGCCATATTGAAACTTATTTTTTGAAGGAAGGTTTTGAGAAGTGTGACTATGAACATACTTTGTTCATCAAGACAAAGAAGGATGACAAATTATTGATAGTGAGTTTGTATGTTGATGATCTGATTTTTACTGGAAATGATGAATATATGATTGCAGGATTTAAAGACTCCATGAAGCTTAAATTTGACATGACTGATCTAGGCAAGATGAGATATTTTCTTGGTCTGGAAGTCTCACAAAGAGCAGATGGCATCTTTATCAACCAAAGGAAGTATGCATTAGAAGTACTACAAAAATTTGGTATGGACAGAAGCAACTCTGTCCACAATCCAATTGTTCCTGGTTTCAAACTCATGAAGGACGTTGCAGGAGATGCAGTGGATAAAACTTACTATAAGCAAATTGTGGGTAGTCTTATGTACCTCACAGCCACAAGACCGGATATGATGTTCGTTGTGAGTCTCATTAGTAGGTATATGGAAAATCCTACCCAGTTTCACTTGCAGGTCGCTAAAAGGGTGTTGCGATATTTGAAGGGAACAACTGAGTTTGGGATCTTCTATAAGAAGGGAGGAGATAATGATCTTATTACTTATACAGACAATGACTATGCTGGAGACTTGGAGGACAGGAAGAGCACTTCGGGTTATGTTTTTCTGTTGAGTTCAGGAGCAGTATCATGGTCATCAAAGAACCAACCAGTAGTCAGTCTATCCACTACAGAGGCAGAATTAATAGCTGCTGCCTCATGCGCATGTCAAGCAGTTTGGTTAAAACTAGTATTGAAGAAGCTGGACTCAAATCAGAACAAGAGAACTATTATTCAATGTGACAACAGTTCAACAATTAAGCTGTCAAAAAATCCAGTCATGCATGGACGTAGCAAGCACATAGATGTGCGTTTTCATTTTCTTCGAGAGCTTACAAAGGCTGGTTCTGTGGAGTTGGTACATTGTGCTACGCAGGAGCAGGTGGCTGATGTGATGACTAAACCACTCAAGCTGGATGTGTTTCTGAAGTTAAGAAAACTGCTGGGCGTTTGTTCAATGTCTGAAATAAACTGATTACTTGCAATATTCAGTTTAAGGGAGGAATTGTTAGGATTTTTTTCAATTGTTTTGTACTTAGTCAAATAAATCCCTATCTTTTAGGGATATTACGTTTGTTTTGATCTTAGAAGATCAAGCACATTTTTTCTGTTTTGTAAGGCTATATATATATATATATAGCCAAGAACGTTTAATTTTGATATATTGGATTCCTCCAAATTGCTTTTGTTTGCTCTTTACTATTGTTTTAACAATAAAGACATATTGAAAACAACCATCAATATATATATATAATAAATTCACATTTAGAAAAATAATTTTATTTTTATTTTGTGTTAGCCATTTTAAAATTGGTATATGTTAAATATTATTTTATTATATAAGGTACCAGCATAGTTTAATAGGCTATGATAGGAACAAGTAGTTACTAATCATTTATATTTTATTGAATAATGAAAATTTTAAATTCAAGTTCAATGCAAATAGCAAATATTAAACTACAACTTTAATATCTGCTATTATAACTCTTTTGTACATAAATAAATATCAAATTCAAGATTTTAATTAAATATATAGATACAAATATATTTTATACTTTTTATTTTTTCAAAGATGGATCCTTTTAGATTAATATCTCAAAAATATTAAAATTTTGGATTCGCGATAATAAAGTCTCTTTTGTATTATTATGATTTAATTTTTTACAATATCAATTTTATTCAAGTGATGTAATTACTTAAATAGATATAAGTTTAGATAATTTATCAATTATTAAATCACAATATAAAATATTTATTAATTTTAAAATTCATAATTAATTACAATGCATGGAATTATAATATTATAGATTATAAAATAAAATAAAATTGACATTTATAACTAAATAACTGTGGTTTTGTGAGCGCTGAAGTAGTTAAAACAAAAAAAAAATTAAACCAACAAGAGCCCAAAGGATCTTGTCATGCAACCTATTTATATACCGAAAATGCATATAGTGAAAGCGTGTATACCATTATGTCTTCAACTTAGTTTTCAAACCAAATAGGAGATCTCACGATTATGTCCCCTTCCTCACGACTCTCTTCTTGCTCACAATTGTGTCTACTTTTGACTATGTGAGATGCACTTTAAGGTATCCACCAAAGATTGATTAAAAAACTCAATGCTTCCCAAAGTTAGATGGTGTTTCAATGGGTTTTTGTTGATCCTAAAATCTCCAAAAGTAAACCATTTATATGAAAATGTATTGCTCAACACATGAGTTGAATGGCAAAGCTTTTGGTTCTTATTAGAAGGAAGAAGAAAACCACAAGTTTGGAAGAAGGCAAAAGAGAAAAATTAAAAGCTGAAACCGTGGGGAGAGGAAGAAGAAAAAAATAGCAGCAGCTCTTTTTCAAAACAATTACTTCTTACTTTTGGACAAAACTAGGGTTAAAAAGGGTTTCTTGAAAAAGTCTCAAATGCCCTTGTTTAAAAGTTAATGGTGTGCATACTTTCACTATGTGTATACCAGCTTGTTTGGAATTTTTTACCAGTCACCTGCCACTTTTTGGAGTTTGGTTTCCAAGGAAAGGAAAATGGAATTATCTTCTTCACCATTTCATCATTCACCCCAAGACACATCACTGAGAGGCTATTAGGTAGCATAGAAGTCTTTTGAATCTCAATGCACAGTTTGGCATACCCAATCCTTTCCATCGTTGCTGTTTAATTATCCATAACCAGTGGTTTCCCCAGCGAACTTGCAAGATAGCTGAGGCCCTCAATGGTCCACAATTCCGAAGGCAAATTGTGAAATTGCACCCCACACAGAGAACGTGTCAATTGTGCCTTTATACATTTCCATCCCCGATCGCCAATTTGATCCCCTGTATGCCACAGTTCAAGTGCATCATCCAACTCATTGTCCTGAGCAAATTTGATCAAGAATTTACCATCTTCACTTAACATGTCACGCTTTAAACCCTTGTTTGACCATCGTACAAACAATCACTGTTCTCCATGTTAATTTATTATTGTTGTATTTAGAAATTTACTCTTTAAATAATAATATTGCTATTTTAAAATTTTCATTCTCAAAGAAACAAACAAAAAGAGAGCAGTATGCGTCTTGTAAGAAAGGCCCTGTACGATCATCTACAGTTTCCTTTTACTTGATGATTGGAAATTTAGTTGTCTAGTAGGCTTTTGGATTACATTAGGCCGAAATCACGCACAATTTTGCATTGTCCAGTCTAATCAACACCATAAAAGCTTACCAAAACTGGGAAAATGAAGAAGTGAAAAACGGGCTGAATCGCCTGATTTACAGTCCAAACCCAAGAGGCCGATGCTACGTAATACGTTAAGAAAAGGGAATTCCAACACACAACAAATTGAGGGTAAGATTGGATGGCGTAGACCGCCTCCGGATTGGGTCAAGCTTAACACAGACGGAACGTGCAATCGCTCTTTCCGATCAGCTACAGCTGGAGACATTTTGTGAGATGTGGACGACAACTGGCTTGGGGGGTTTCTCGCAAAATCTCGGTTGGTGTGAACCACTGATGGCTGACTTTTGGGGTGTTTATATAGGGCTGTCGTTAGCTTGGGACATGGGCTTTCGTCGGATCGAACTAGAGATAGATTTCATGATTGCGTACCATCTCATTTGACAGCAGAGCTTCGCTCTCAGACTTCCCACCCCATTGTCACGGGTATACACGAACTCCTCACGCGGAATTGATCTGTTGTTCATCGTCACGTTTAGCGAGAAAGTAATAGATACGCAGACTGGCTCGACACTCATGCAGTACTTCCGGATGTCGGTCTTTCTTTTTTCGATTTTACACCTATAAGGTGCCACTGTATCCTCTTAGAGGATTTATCGGGGCTCTGTATTCTCAGACTAGTTTTGTAACTCTGTTATTTCTTTCCCTTTAATTAAAATAAAAAATAAAAAAATAAAGCTATCTGACGCCTTAACACGTAACTCAAACCTAATCCGGTCCGGAGAAATAAAAAAAAGTCAAGTACAAAATTAAATACAACCAAGACTAGGACATTAGAAGGATAAGGTTTACAAGGGAGTTGGGTTACAATGCCAGCTTGGTGGGTCCAATTTCAAAGCCATAATTGTATATTACAGTATCGTACTGTTGATTGATCCCAATTTAATTACTCCCCTCAAAAACATGGCTTATTGTTGTCAATTGCCCATTCAATACTTTCATTTATTTTAAGATAGAATAGGTCAAAATCAATTTTATATAACTATTAATATATATATATATATAATTAAATATTAAGTAAATTTTAGAAATAAATTAATTTTATACATTGCTTAAAATTTTAAATTTTATATAGGATCTAATAATAAATATTAATAGTATAAGTTTCTTTTACTAATTTAATTTGTATGAATCACTACTAGTAATTTTTAAATAAATAACATGTATTTATTAAAACAAAGTTGTTATTTACAATTAAATAGTTGATATCTTAATAATTATTTAAATTGTAAAAAAAATGATTTAAAAGCATCATCAACCTTACGAGTGGTAGTGCATAAGTCAGACTGTCGGAGTATCAATCACTTAAAACAAAAGAGAATGTGATTATGAAATAAATGGACGTAAAACTAGAGAAAATAATAGGTGCACATTTATTTGAGGCATGATCCTCTGTCAAATATTACGAGATTTTATTATGTTTTATAAATCTCAATCATTTATATATGTAAATTCTGCGCCATTTATTTTCGGTCCATCTTTCAAGCTTGGTGACGTCTAGCTACGGTGAATGAGCATTGCAAGTGCTTTGGTTTCTAGCAAATGCAATTTTATATATGGTTGTCTCTTTTTTTTCTGTAGCCACCCCGTCGAGAAGGAAAGCTCTGTTTTTTCTCTTCACGATCGCCCATCCCGCATGTGATGAAGTGATGCGTGGGGTTTACTTACTGGGACAACCTTTCAATTTGCACAAATGACGCCAATTCATTGAAATATTAGATTTTTTTGTCACGTCTGATCATTCTTGACCATCAGCTTGCACATTCTTACATGGACATGGTAGCTATCAACTATAGCACTTGACACATATATACACAAATTATCCCGAGTGCCTAACTAATGCACATGGGCGTGTAATTGTCGTCCACTATAAAACAAGCTTCTGTTAAGTCACAGGTTCAACACAATCATTTGTAGAAACCAACGAAAAGGCAAGTATTTAACCCTCAATTCTCCCTCATATTTGTTTCCCTTACTAGGTTTGAGTAGTCTATGTGCTTTAATGGAGATTGCATTATCGAAAGTCTTATAACCATCAATTCTCCCTCATACTTGTTTCCCTTACTAGGGTTGAGTAGTCTTTGTGCTTTAATGGAGCTTGCATTATCGAAGTCTTATTCTATGTTCTAGATTCCATTTTTCAAGTGGGGTATGGGAACTTTTATAGTACCTTGAGTGTTCGGTGACATTGGTACCCTCCTTTGGTTTGAAGCTGCAATTATTGGTATCTCATACTTTTCTACACTTCTCAACTTTTCATTACCGTAACATCGTAAAATTGACTAAGAACTTAGAACCCAACAAAAATAGATTGGAAAATGTTAGCGGAAATATAAATAGAATAGTTTAGGACAGGGTGATTCCTGAGTGAAAAGCGTGTTTTCATAGATAAAATGTCTCCCTCAGCTTCAAAGAGTCCCGATAAACTTTTGTATTGGACATATATGTGTGTTCTTGAATCTTTGGTCTCCCTTTCACTCTGTTATATATGCCTGTTTCGACTTAAAGTCTCTGCAGAAACAGGAAATGGCTTCTATTTCATACTTGAGTCTGCTACTGGCTTTGAGTGTGGTTCTTAATCCATTTTCCTTGTTGTTTAAGGTTGTTGGTGATAATGCAGCAATTGAGACCAAAAGAGAAGCTCTTGAAATAATCATAGGTGGTCCCGATACTCCTGCTCCTTCTACTTCTCCTGAATGTCCGGATTGTCAACCAGAGCCTGAGTGTCCACCTCCACCTCCACCTCCACCTCCGCCCCTCCACCTCCACCTCCACCTCCACCTCCACCTCCCCTCCGCCACCTCCACCGCCACCGCCACCTCCACCTCCACCTCCACCTCCGCCACCGCCACCGCCACCTCCTTCACCTCCACGTCCACGTCCATCTCCGCCACCTATTAACAATCTTGAGAGAGATCGTCGGACAATCCTAAAATATAAAAGAAAAATCACGAGCGATCCGTATAACATTACAAGAAGTTGGACACGTAGTAAGAGCGTCTGCAAATTCGAGGGTTTTAATTGTGCGATTAGGCCCGACTTCAAAAGGCAGTCACTTGCAGCTCTGGACTTCAACCTCTACAACTTCTATGGTCCTGATCTTCCGCTTATAGGCCTACTTGATAAGCTTCCAGACTTGTCTATCTTCCATTCAAACTCCAACAACTTTTCGGGTCTTGTTCCTGAATCAATCGGAAAAATCAAGTACTTGTTCGAGCTTGACCTCAGCAACAACAAGTTCGGTGGCGGGTTTCCTATGCAAGTTCTTAAAGCTACGCAACTGACGTTCTTGGACCTGAGGTTTAACTCATTTTCAGGGCCTGTGCCACCAGGAGTCTTCAATCTAGACGTGGACGTGATCTTTCTCAACAACAACCAATTCTCGGAATGGCTTCCTGATAATGTTGGCTCAACACCAGCACTGTACCTTACTTTTGCTAACAACTGGTTCAGTGGTCCAATCCCCAGAAGCATTGGCAGTGCTAAAAATTTGTTGGAGGTGCTTTTCCTGCACAATGAGTTCTCAGGTTGCTTGCCATACGAGATTGGTCTCCTGAAGAAAGCCAATGTGTTTGATGTGAGCGTGAACAAGTTGACGGGTCCAATACCGCATTCATTTGGATGTTTAGAAAAAATGCAGATCCTAAACTTGCGTGCCAATGAGTTTTACGGTCCGGTGCCAGAGTCGGTGTGCCGGTTGCCGAACCTTATGAATTTGACTTTGTCTGACAACTATTTCACTCAGGTTGGGCCTGAATGCAGGAAACTGATAAAAAGAAAAGTTATTGCTATTGAAAAGAACTGCATTGCCGGAGTTCCAAACCAGAGATCTTATTCCGAATGCGAAGCATTCTTCTCCAGGAAAGTAACTTGTCCCAATGAAAAGTCACTGAACTACGTTCCATGCAAGAATGTTTACGTGAAGTCATTGGAGAGTAATGATATAAAATCAACTGTAGCAGCTCCACCGCCAAGATCATATGATGCACTTTTACCTCACAAATTCAGGTTATAATAGCCTGGCGATTAATATAAATATGTCTCTCTTACATCGATTCTCTGTTATATGTTCTTAGCGTACCTCTCCTTGTTTGTCACTGGTTCATATCATGGATGAACTATATTAATTGTATGTTATCTGATCGATGCTCAATAATCCTGGTAAGCCCAGCTCTTGTCTTAATCAAATTGAACCATGTTCATGTTTTCCCTTCAGTTTCTTGCCCTCAGTTTCATTGTCTGGTAGAAGCTCGACAGCAGCATAAACGTCATAAATTCCACTGAATGAATCCAATCCAACATCATAACTTGAGCTTTCAAGTTCAAATATTGAGATGCGAGTCATCTATAGTCTAGAAAAGGACTATATCTGTTTTCTGAGATACAAAAAGAAACTGATAGATATTGCTTTCTTTTTCTGTTTCTTTTTCATTTTCGTTTTCGTTTCTTTAACGTTTAACTCTACCGTAACATGTGGAGAAGATCTGGCAAGAAGAAATCATTCCACATGCGCGTAACTTTCATGGGAAGTGATTGAATAAGATTCCAGACCTTGACATCCTAAAAGAAGATAACAGATGTTCAACTACATCTCCATTCATTAACTTAACTCGGAATGCCTACTTTAATTAGGTCCCATTGCTAAACTTTATTATGTATCGAACTCTTTTTAAAGTTAATAAACCATAAATCTTATCTCAATGAAAAGGAATTTTCTAACAATTCACGCCTCTCCTTCCTTAATAAATTGACACATTTATGAACCATCTCTATCTTTTTCTTTGATTCCCAACTCTCCTAACCCTTCTTTTGCCAAATATATTAAGAAAAAGAGACTGCAACTTTTCCTTTTTTAAAAAAGGTTCTACAATGCCTTTAAGATATCCAATAATTGAAAGACGACCATAGTTGACACCAAGTCCACTGGTAGACAGGAAGGTTTCTGCTTCAGCTTTGTCTTGCTTTACTAAAAGACGAAGAAAAGGTAATTGGATGGGTCCAAATGTCCTCCCTGCCGACATGATACGATAAATGTCCTCCCTGCCGACATGATATGATATGATATGGGCACGCAATCTACCGCGACTTTGAGCGCCAGAAGAATTGGGCCACATAGGATAATACCGTCAGATTAGACGTACCAAATGGATAGAGTTGAGCTAAGGAATCAATGGTGAGAATTCAATTTAAATTTTAATTAAATTTGAATTACACAATTTTAATTTATTTAGGTTTTAAAATAAAATTATTTTAATTTTTTTACAATAACATTATTTTAATGACTAAATTTCTAAATATTTAAATTTAAAATAAAGCAAATGTGCGGTGGAACTAAGATCCTCTGTCTAATATTACCCTGTCTTATTCTGCCTCATGAAATCTCAATCATTTATTTTGCGGGGTCTACGCGAGACTTACACAAAAATTCACATGAATAAACGGCTGAGATTTATTGGACACAATAAGACACCATAATATTAGACAGGAGATCTGGACTCTTAATAGTGGCCTGCGTAACTTGTGGAGAAAAAACAATATATTTTGTGATTGGGCTCTACTTTTGAAGATACCTTTGAACGGTTCGTTTGGTTTTAGATACAGAAGAAGCTGAGCCTTTTCAGGAGAAAAAAACAAAGGCCCAGTTTTGGGTGGGCTCAATGCTTCTAATATATCCAAGCAAGTCAATCCTGTTTATAGTGGTCCACTTGCACCATATAGACTCGGTTTAAGTTCCATAGTCAGAAGTCGTCACTCAGAGCTTCCAAGTCCACCCACCAACTAGTGATTGACGCACTAATCTCGCTAAATGGTTGAAATTGCAAGGGAATTATGGCATGGACCAACTTACACTCCATGTGATTTTAGCAATAGTATGTAAAACCTGAACCAAGTTCATACTTCTTTTTGATTTTGAGTTTTCTAGAAGTTAATATTGGTTCTGACCGCTGACATTTAAATATCATAATTCATAAATTTAACTATTTTAAATAAATTATTATTTGCATAAAAGGCTCAAATGATTACATAGTTTTTATAATTTTTAATATTAATGGACATTAGAATCCACAGCACCCAAATATGTATATATGTTAACTTTTGATTTGAGTTTTATTTTTCATAATAAATAATTAGGTGAAATTTGTAGTCTATAAGAATACTATCTTGCTATAAAAATGCAAAATCACCAACCACAATTATCTTGTTCGTCGTATAAAACACTACTGAAAATCCTTTTTTCTTTCTGCATCACATCTTCTTCAAACTCCTTCAAAATGGGAAGCTTTTGTTTGTATTCAAAAACCTTAGTACAAACCCTCGTTGTCTTGCTTCCATTTCTTGCAGGTGTGAGTTGCCAGATTATTGGTAACCCATTAACACCAATATTGTCTCCGTTACTGCCTCCAATTATTCCTGAGATATTAAATTTCTTGGACCAGAGACTAACCATTTTATTACCTATCATACAAGCCTTCAAGAACACCATTACCTTCGACCCCTTAAACGTAACCCAGACTTGGGTTGGTCCCAATATCTGCAACTACACCGGCTTCTACTGCGATCATCCACCTGATAATCAATCTGCCACCGCTTTGGCCGCCATCGATTTCAATGGTTTCCAGCTTACGGCCCCTTCTCTTGATGGTTTCATTGACCAACTTCCTGACCTTGCCATCTTCCATGCAAACTCTAACAACTTCTTTGGGGCCATACCTTCAAAACTGCAAAACTTCCATTCTTATACGAGCTAGACATAAGCAACAACGGATTCTCCGGTAATTTTCCTATGGAGATTCTTGCTATCACCGGGCTATCTTTTTAGATATCCGATACAACTCCTTTACTGGGTCGGTTCCGCCACAAGTTTTCACTCAAAATCTTGACGTTCTTTTCTGAACAACAACAATTTCATGCAAAGCTCCCGGAAACACTTGGCTCGAGTCCTGTTCGATATCTCACCTTCGCTAACAACAAATTTACTGGTCCTCTTCCGAAGAGCATCTTAAACGCTTCCTCAACGTTAACAGAAATATTGCTCCTGAACAATATGCTTAGTGGTTGCCTTCCCTATGAACTAGGGTTACTGAGACAACTAGTTCTTTTCGATGCTAGCAACAACCAACTGACAGGTCCTTTGCCGTGTTCGTTGGGATGCTTGGCCAATATCCAGCAACTCAATCTAGCCCAGAACTTGTTATTCGGTCAAGTACCGGAGGTTCTGTGTGCACTTGGGAATTTGGCTAATCTATCGTTGTCGAGTAATTATTTCTCAAGTTTGGGTCCAATGTGCAGGAAGCTGGTGAAAAGTGGGGTCCTTGATATCAGAAAAAATTGCATTCGGGATCTTCCCGATCAAAGACCAGTTCAAGAGTGTACAGCCTTTTTCTCTCACCGTAGGAGTTGTGCCAACCCATCATCATTTACCATTCTTCCTTGCAAGAGTACTCCTCCTCCAAATCATCATGGGTTGGGACCAAAGAGAAATTTGGTGAGTTACAATGCCCTTCTGAGACATAAACTGTAAGAACTTGGGTGACAAGATTGAATAACTATTGCTTTCAAATACCGTCATCAATTATGTTTGTAGTGGTTTCCTAGCATGCGCGCAAAATTATGCAATGAAATATATATACTTCAATTTGGAAATGATTATATGTGGAACAGTAGTTCTAGCGGCTCATGTTGACTTGAAACAAACGTTTGGCATGAAATCGTTTTCCACTGCCAAAGTATTCTATAAACCTATTGTTCCAACTGGGATCTATATATATATCTCTATGGATCGAACTTCGGGATTTTCTCTATAAGCCCCTTAATTTTATTATCTTAATTATTTATGATAGGCTGAGCTCAGCCCTTCGTGCTTGTATAACGGGTTATTCCAATAACCTATTATTTCAATTATAACTCCACGTTTTTTTCCCCTACGACGTATCTTAGAAGGGTTTCAATTATGGGAAGATATCTTTAAGTCATCCACACCTAATCAGCTTTCGAGAAGGGTAGGTTCTTTACGGAAGAAAGTTACGAACTCAAATTTTAAGCGGTTGCATCGTGAGGACGATTGAGCATGATTTCACTTAAGCCAAGAGAACTCCTTATTAACTCACCTGTACCTTATAACTCCACATAGTTTGGATTGAAATACTTTAATTCGGAAATTTTAAAAGGTTTAAGCGCATCTCCAGCATGACTTAAAAATGAGATTCATATTTTATATTCACACTAATTTATTATTAAAATTTTAAAATTAACCTCAACTTATAAATTCATTTATCAAGTGAAACTATTTTTAATATTTTCTAAATAATTTAATTAAATAATATAAATTGTCATGATTTTAATAAAATATTTGTATAAACATTTACTATTCTAGATTTTTTTCATCCTTAGAATTATTTCCTTTCATTTTAATAAATAATTAAAATGCGATAATTAATTAATTACAATTATTAATAATAAATAAATTATTTCTTTTTTGTAATCATCAAACCTTTGACCAAACTAAATATATAGATTTATAAAGAAAGACTGAGGAGACATTTATGACACGTACGTAGTCTGCCTTTCGTTCATTTGGGAGCACAATCAGATCTTGTGAGTGGTTAATAAACTATGATTGCATTTTGATTTAGGAAATTTCATGAAGTGTTTAATTGTTTTTTTAGTAAGGGCTTTTACTCTTGTATTAATTTTTATCTCTATATTTTTGTTGAATTTTGATTTAATAAGTAGATAGTTTCAAAACACTTTGAGGAGAAATATCTTATTCCTTTGTTTTAATAGTATAATCCCTTTTATAGAAAAGTTCAAATTTTGATTGTTGATAAAGTTGGTCTTTTGAATTTTGACATTTCTCAATTATTAATAAATTTTCCAAAACTTTTATTATTATTATTCCATCATTATTAATGATTATCTTTTATCAACACATGCACTAGAAATAAATTAGAATTATATTTCTTTAAATATACTAGTTTTTCCAAATGTTAGTAGTTTAAACAAATGCACTTATGACTCTATATACGAAACTTAGTGGAATGAAAATAATTTCTCAAATCAATAGATTTAATATTAGATTTACCCTTTTCACAAGCAGCTTGGTTCTAAAAGAAAAAAGATGAGAACGCAAGGTTGGTTCTTAACGAGAGAATTGGCTCTTACCGAATGCCTGATTGCATTTGCACGTAATTCGTAAAAAACAACATTTCCAGGCCCTATAGATCAATTTAAATGGTATTGGTATTAAGAGATGATAGGTTTTATGACTTTAAAGATTCTCTTTGAAGCTTAGAATCTAGTCTGGTCCTATCTCTTTTGATTGTTATCCAAGCTTAACTGTATCCCTTCAAAATAAAGATATTTTAGATGGCTTAGCATTATAAATAAAGACTCATAACACAAAGAGAGGATTGTCTTCCCAACAATTTGAAGTCTCTTATAGTAATAACCATAAAACTTATAGAAGTGTAGTAAAACCTTGAAAAACAAAATAAAATAAATTCAGATATAAAAACATAAAATATTTTACAAATAACATAAATAAAATAAGAAATATTATAATAAAACCCATAATTTTCCACCAGCATCTAAATTTGGATATATAACATACTATACTTGCGGTAAAAAGGTCATACAACCCAATATTGTTGAAGCTTCCCTATAATGATATCTATGCTACGAAAAAAAAATCTGTGTTATTCAATTATCTACCGAGCAATGCAAAATATTAAATAAAAACAAAAAAATAATATCTAATTTTTCAAAAAAGAATAAAAGAGCAAAAATAGATTCAGTGAATGACTAAAAAGTGATCCAATGATCCCTGATGGAGGTATACATCTCGATCAATAAAAACTTTAAAGAATAGGATGTATTAGATAAGCTTCAAACTTTTATGATAGCAAATAGCGAAAACTTAAAAGAATTCTTTAAAAAGAATTTGATAATGAAGTATTATTTTAATAGATTTGGAGATAGTGATTGGAGTAAAGCTAATGGACAACTAGAGGTAGAAAACATATTATTATATTAATAAAATATCAAAATTCATGATAGAAGTTATAAATCATATTCTTGATACCTAATTACAAAAATATTAACTTACAAAACTCCAACAATCTTTTGAAACATCTAGTCAACACTTGCCTTCTACATTTTAGTCCTCAAATAACTGAACAAATATGTTTGACAAAGCTAAGAAACCAAAAAATTCAAAATCAACATTATCTAGCTTATGCCAAGAAATCACAATGATAAAACAAGAACTAAAATCAATTAAAAATAAAAGAAAGATAGTAAAATCACTAAAAGTTTACTTCAGCAAATCAATAGATAAGAACACGACTTATATATAGAAATTAATATAATCATTAAACTTAATAATAATGAAAACCCACTATGAAGACTTCTTTATATTAAACCAAATGACTTCTCATAAATATTTGATTATGATAATTTTAAATAATTGAAGATATTAATCTTGATACTATTTCTCTATTTGATACCGGAGCAAATATAAAATATATAAAATAAGGAATAACTCCTATAAAAAAAAGTCAAAAAAATTGCTTAAAGTTGCCAAGAACTCAAAATTAATACCAAGTCTAGCAATGAAAAATGTAGTTAGTGAAGAGTTGAGATCATTCCTGTTGGGGCCCGATCTAAAAACCGGATCCCAACCGAAACAGAAACATAGACGAAGCGAATACGGCATCGGCAGAAGCAAATCGGAGTGAATGCAGCGAAAGCAAATCAAATAAACATACCGAGATGCAAAGCGAATACAAATCGGAATCGAAAACCAAATCGGGATAATCAATAGAATCGAATCATAAGGCAAAGCGAACTAATTAATCAACCTGAGCAAACATCGACATCCGTTGCAAACATGAAGCATAGGAAACTAATCGCGTTGGAAACCCTAAGACGTACCATTCCGAAATCCGGTATAAAATTTTTTTTCTTTTTCTTATACTCATTTATCAAACTCATACAAAGCTTTGAATCAAATACAAATAATTCCCACATTGGAAATTCATCCATATACAATCTCAAATTTTTCATACTCTTATATACACTCATACATATCCAAAATCTCATTTTTATTCCAATTTTATCGAAAATTCGGCAAAGATAATCTACTGCATTTATCCTATCCCAAAAATTCCGCAAAGGCAAAAATACACTTCTAATATCACAAAATCCGAATCATCGGACTCTCCGTCCGAATCCAAACACCAAAGAAACAAACACAATCTTAGATCTAAACACTTCAATCAAATTCCACATCAATTAACAATATATTTTCCAAAATCATACACAATTTCATATACAATTTTCAAAATCATTTACAATCACAAAATTCAAAATCCGTACATCGACCTCTTCATTCTTTTACTTCAACCTAATATACAATTTCATACAAACTTCATAAATCATATACATACATGGAAATTCGCCATATTCAATCTTAATACCAAAATCTCAATTTGCACAAAAATCCAAATAATACAAAATCGAATCAAACGTCTTGATACTTTTTCATCCGATCTCCTGCACGAAACCTGGAGATGGGGATGAAAGGGGGGTGAGCTCGGAAGCTCGTGGATAATATATTTATAAATTGAAACATAAGCGAAAATTATCTTTTCAAAATTTTCAAACATTTCCCATTCGGAAATTTATCCAAAAACCCATTTTCAAACTTTTCAAAACATTCATAAACAGTTTCCGAAATTCGTAATTGAAAATTCACTTTCTCATTTCTCAAATTCTCAAACTTTTTACCAATCATGCACAGCTTTAAATATGAATGCATCACATAGCACATAAACAAAATCAAAAACCACATAACATAACAGAATGGTTTGATGTTGGACCCACACCCCACCCGTAGGTGTTTGCGAGTTATCTTGCGGCGTGTGTTTCTTGGGTTATACTGCGACATCCAACACAAATCACAATAACACATTAAATGGTTTGGTTTGGTCCATAACAGACGTATCGCACACTTCCAGCATAAGCGGTCATATGCAGCCGTGAAGGAGTCCGTGATCGAAACTCCATGCCACTAGCAGGCGTGGGAGAAGGCTATAACAAGTAGAGACAGTGCACTGACTCACAAAAGGACCTGACCAAACCCACATAGCACATAAACAAAACAAAATTTCAGATTGCCCGAAGGTACTTTTAAAAAATCTTGATTTTTCACATTTTTCAAATCCTAACATCAAATTGTGTCAAAAAGCTTGACACATGCATATTCCACATATACAATCATATTCAATAAATCAATTAATCACATATAAATCAAACGCATAAACATGAATGCAATTCTTTCTTTCACACATAAATCAAAACATATATAGTTTCATAAAACACATTGCTCAAATTGTCTAAAACATGATTTTCATAAATCTTATATTTTCTAAAATCATTTCTAACATAAGGAAATTAATCCTTCAAAATCATAATATCCAAACATTTTTATAAACATTCATTTCTCAAAACTTTGCTTCTTGAATTTTGAAATTCACATTTTAGCTTAAAATTCAATAAATAAATATAATACCCACCTTATTTCTATGCTAGCATCTTGTCCAATGCTTCAATTTGACTTTTGCTTCTCTCTCTCTTCCAATTTAACAAAACCTTCTCTCTCTAATTTCGAATTTCACCATGTTGCAAGCTTCCATGTTCTTCTTCCTCCTCTTTGCTCTTAAAACCAATGAAAATCACTTAAAAACCATGAAAAACCGAACTTACCTTGCTCTCTCACGAACTCCTTCTTCTTCTCCTTCTTCTTCTTCTCTCTCTCTTCTTCTTATTTCTTTCTTTTATTTGCTCTCATTTTCCAGAAACTCCATGCTTCCTCTTGAATAAACGACAGCCTCTCATGTGTTTCTGCCATGTCATTAAAATGGGGCATGAATGACCAAGTTGCCCCTCACTTATTTGCCTATTTCCAAAATTGCCCCTGCAGGAATTTGAAAAACTGACTACTTGCGTCCTATTTTCAAGCATCTAAACGAAATAATTTGGACAAACTTTCTTCTTGAAAATTGTTTCTCTAGATCATACGAATCCAACGCCACTGACCACGCTCAATTCGGATCAGAAACGAAGAAGTTATAGCCAAAATACTATCGGACCTTCGAAAAATCCGAGACTGAACATTAACATAACTTCAGTCTAGAAATTTACAATCTTAGGGATGAAATTAAATTTCGATCCCTTCATAAGAGTTGTAGCCCTATATCTTAACTTTATTTTCCCTTAAGAATCAACTCAATCGGAGTTATACAGCTCCCGAATTTCGCAAAATACTGAACCATGTTCAGAAAATTATCCAACTTATACCCTATAACCAAATCTCCCACTTTGGTTCAATCAATTTCTTTCCATTTAATCTACTAAAAATCATAATTCTTCATAAAAATGAAATTAATTGTCTTAGGAATCCAACGCTTCGAGAATCAAATCAATCGGATGTCGGACGAAGGAATTATAAGCAAAAGATTACAAAAGGGATCGGATTAAAAACAAAGTAATGGAACTTCAAAACTGAATTTTTCAAAAATCATATCTCTCGATCCCGAACTCGGAATTTGACAAATTTGATGTCAATAAAAATATCAAAGGAAGCTCTACAACTTCCCTGAAGAACCCAAAATCAAATTAGGTCTCAAAAGAGGTCAAAACCTCAATCAAAGATTTTGTCCAAAACAGCTTTTCCTAAACGACTTCCAATTTTTAATCGCTCATAACTCCTAGCTCCGATATCGAAAAATTGCAAACTTTATATCCAAAAAAAGCTCTCGACAGAGGCTACAATTTTTATGTTGATCATTTTCTCCAATTTTGCCTAAATCAAAAAGTCAACTTTTTCCTCAAAAGTCAAACTTCGCTTAACTTTGATTGGTCATAACTCTCACCCGATATCGAAAAATATCAAACTTTATGGCTACAGAAAGCTCTTGACATAAACTACAAGTTTTCAGAAGATCATTTTCTCAAATTCTCCCAAAATCAAAAATTCAACTCTCAAGTCAAATATTTTATCTTCAAAAGTCAAACTTTCTAAATTCTTCAAATTTTCACACTTTTTCTTTTTAATTCTTGCTATTTAACTTCATTTCAATCAACTCATCCACTTTCTTCTCATAATCCATATAAGTTCACTCAAATATCAAAGTCCTCAAAATTAAACAATATTTTCATCAAAAGTTCAGGGTCCAACAATTCCCATGAGAAATTTTAACGGTAAAGATTATACGAGTTCAAAACTAAAATAAATGGGGAGATTTTAAGTCGCGTAAATTTGAGAAATTAGAAATAACAAAAATAAAAATTGACAAAAATAATCGGATCTGAAAATTTAGTAAACAAACCTTGATTTCGGATCACCGACGTTATCACACTAATATAGATCCTCGATATAAAATTCAGTTCACTAACAAATATTCATTAGGTGATGTTTTCTCTTAAGATAAACAAATAGAAACATGTATTCTAAACATTCTTATTAGTCAACAACTTAGATAACGATCTTAAGTTTAATTGATTAATAACTTTAAGAACTAAGAAACCAATGAACAAGACAACACATATACGATATGCATTTAACCAAGTTAAGTACCTTCTTAAAATTTCCAAACTCTAACGTAAAGATGGTAATCCTAATTGCCACGTTAGATTAGCAAAACTGAACATCAAATCATACTAATCTAGTTATTAAACAAATTAATTCTTAGTTACACACCTTAGAAATCAACCAATTCAATCATAAAAAACAATTCGGAAGACACTCAATATTCATCAATGAAACAAACTTTACTTAGAAATTTCACACATACTAGATGATAACGCGATTCCCTTCAACTAAGAAGAAAGATTTAACTACTCATAACGAAAGTGAAAACCAACAAAGAAACAGTAAAATACAAAGTCTCCTTCCTTGGTCTTTTCCTAGAAAATACGAAATTTTCTAGAAAACTATTGCAAAAAAATGAAAACTCCCTCTATTATTTTTTAACAGTAAGATATGTCCTCTTTTATGTTTTTTGATTTTCTTCTCTTCCCTCCTGTTTTGTTATCTTCAACAGATATTCTTTCCCCATATTCAGGTTGCAGATCCCCATTAGTAAGGCAACAATTTGATTCTCAAGATCATGAAAATCTTAGGAGGATCGAATATGATTTTAAATCAGATTATGTAGATATTCTTTTTTTTGCATGTCCCCACACTTAGTCAGCAACACATCTGCCAACTTGTATCTATTTCCTTATCTATCCATTTCACGACTTTTTACTTCATAATCAGCTCCAAGAATGCTCAAGACTCCCTAATAACAAAAGATGAGTAAGTCTATCAAGTTGAACTTAATTTGCACTCAATAAAAAGGGAATTAGAAATCAAAATAGTGAAAATTAATCATCCTATTAGATGCTTACATATGTCATAATAGTAAAAACATCCTTTGTTGTAGTGGAAGATATACATCTTATAGTTATCTTAGCAACACCCTTTATAAAATTGATTACCCCATATATAGTAAATCATGATAATGTTTATATCAAAATAAACAATGAAAGAATATATTTTCCTTTATAGAAAATCAGTAAATAAGAATATAAATTTAATGAAGCCTTTTCTATTTATAAAACCAATTAAAAAGAAGCTATTGGCTTTAGTGAAACATTTTCTCCAATTATACATCATACCTCTATTTGTGTGCTACCTACATTTGCTCTTTTTAATTTGGAACTTGAGTAACTTGATGTAAAATTTGTTTTCCTTCATAGGGAGCTTGAAGAAGAACTCTATATGAAGTAGTTCGAGGGATTTGTAGTTCCTAATAAGGAGAACTGTGTTTATCACTTAAGTGAGTCTTTTATAGCCTTAAGTAAGCTCTTAGATAGTGGTACAAGAAATTAGTTATATTTATGCTTAGGAAAGGCTTTTCTAGAAGCTAATATGGTAATTGTATTTATTTCAAACAAAATAAACATGCATCTTTTATGTGTTTGTTGTTATATGTCGATGACCTACTTACAATAAGTCATCGATCAGTAGCTTGAAAACTCAACTCAACCAAGAGTTTGAAATGAAGGACCTTGGTGCAGCTAAGAAGATACTTGGGATGGAAATTCAAAAGGATAGCCAAGTGGGTAAATTATTTCGTTCTCAAAGGATAAATATGAATAAGGTGCTTGAAAGGTTTAATATGCTTAACTGTAAACATGTTTCAACACCTCTTGCTACACATTTCAGCTATCTTCTGATTTATGCCTAACAATGGAGGAAGAAATAGAATGAATGTCTAGAATTTCTTATTCTATTGTTATCAGAAGTTTAATGTACGTGATGGTGTACAGTAGACCTGATTTAACATATTTTATGTGCATGGTGAGTCGATATATGCACAATCCTAGTAAAGAGCATTGGAAAGCTGTTAAATGGATCCTTCGGTATTTGAAGGGTACTTCTAACTTAGGTTTGGTGTTTGATGGTCACAAGGCTACATCCAATGATGTAGTTGGTTTTATGGATGCTAATTATACTGCCAAGTTTTATAGACTTAGGTCTTTTTCAAGTTATATTTTCACTTTTGGTTATGGTGCTATTAGTTAAAAAGCATCCTTTCAATCCATTGATGCTTTATCTTTTATAGAAGCAGAGTATTTTGCAGCCACTGAGGGTGTAAAAGAGTCTATTTAGTTGCAAGATCTTGTTAGTGAGCTTGGTGTTGCACAAAGAGTTACAATTATGTATTATGGTAGTCAAAATATTGTCTATTTGACCAAGAACGATATGTCTCATTCCAAGACTAAGCATATTGATGTCAAACATCACTTTATTAGAGATATTGTTATCACAAAGGAAGTTTTAGTAAAGAAGATTCATACTTCAGAGAATCCTACAGATATGCTCACCAAACCTCTTCATATTATCAAGTTCCAATATTGTTTAGACTTAGTTGGAGTTCACAACATTTAATTTCATTTTGGGCTTTATGGTGAGTTTTTTTGAATTTGATCTAAGATGGAGATTGTTGAGAATATAGTTGTCTCAAATCCTCCTTGTCCCTGATTTTGGTTAACACATTATAATATTTAATATAGTCCACTAATGTTTGAGTAATGACTATATTTGTTATTAGGGGCGTACACTTAGTTTATATTGTACAGAAAATTTGATAGGATTAACTCTATGTCAGTTAAATGTCATGTCAATCCTAATATGACATTATATATTTTAAATAGAAAGTGAGTCATATTGTCACATAATTAGCTTTTTAAGATTAATAAAAAGTAGGTCCTAATGTGGCAGTGGGGGCCCACAATTATACACTTTATACAATGGGTCCCACTTGTCATATGGTAGTGAAGTCTATTTTATTTAAAATAAAATAATTTCATGTCGGCATTGATGAGAATTTAACTTATGAAATTAGTCTAGTTAAAATTTCCATGCACTTAGGATCAATTTTAAATGTTTTGAAAACATCGAGGTTCAATTTTAACACTTCGAAATGTTAAGGTATGTCTTGTATTCTACTATAAACATTAAAATTTAAAATACACTTTTAGCCTAAGACTATATATATCATATACTTATGTAGTTCACCGTTTGGGGCTTTTGGGATTATTATACCTTATTTTATGAGAAAGGGTGGTGTTGAGAGATTGTAAAATTCTCACATCTTTGTTGTGCTTGCAAGCTCTTTAGAGATTCTTGTACTCTCTTTTTATCATTGTGAATTTTTAACTGGCTCGTCATCACCTATGGGCTATTCCTCACATAGAGGATTTTTCACTTAAATTTGGTGTGTCTTTTGTTGGACCAATGGGGGTTGACAAATTAAATCCTTTATGTTTTGATAATAATAAAATATTTAGAATTAGTTAAGAAATTATTTCAGGTATTATTCAATGAAAGAATCGTGCAAATCAAGAGAAGTAAGTGTTTAATCAATGAAGAATCAAGATGGGAATTGTCTACTAAAGGAAAATGACATAAAACATAAGGATTATAGAGGATTTGGTCAGATGTTATCATAGAAGGCAATACAAGTCGACTTACAAAACAACAAGTTGACTTATATATGAAGATGAATTAACACAAGTCGACCTATAGAACACAAGTCGACTGATCGAAGATAACAAGTCAACTTATACAGCACAAGTCGACTTATTGGAGAGCGGAGTTACAATTTTTACGTAAATGGTTGAAACAAGTCGACTTATGCATTCGACAAGTCGACTTATGAATGCACAGATTCAGCTCCAACGGTCCAATTTGCTAAAAATGGAATGGAGATTATCAAGGAACAACTATATCCAATTAAGCAACGGCTAGAAGAGCTCCAACAGCTATATTTCTTCAAGTATAAATAGAGGATGATGGAAGAAGAGTAGATACAAGTTCTACAAGTTCAAATACTCTTATACTGCTTCAAATTGCTCACTATTGCTCTTATTTTGTTACAAATTGTATTGAGCATTTGTTCTTCAATCTTTGTATTGTTTTACTTACAATTTGAGTGACTAGGTCACGTGAGGTAGGATTTGTGCCGGAAGACAAATCGAGTGTAAAGGTTGCTTGAGCCGGAATTCAAGTGGGATTGTAAAAAGTTCACACTCAACTACAAAGTGTTCAATAAAGTGGTTGGCAAAATCCTAAGTGGGAGCTTAGGTAGAGGACGTAGGTCTTAGCACCGAACCTCTATAAAAACAAGTGTTTGATCTTCTTCCCTACACTTTTCAATTAAGTTTATCTAAATTGTTTTTGTGTGTTTTAACTTTTGAAATTCTTGTAGTAATTTTCAAAGAATTTTTAAGATCTATTCAACCCCCCCTTCTAGATCACTTACAATTGGTATCAGAGCAGAAGTATCTGGGATGGCACACAACAACCTTGCGGAAGAAGGTAACACAATAACCGTCCTCCCTTGTTTAATGGCTCTAACTATTCATCATGGAAAATCCTATGAAGTATCATATTATAAGCGAGGAGTTGAATATGGAAGATCATTATCTTGGACTTGAAGCCCTCCGAAAGAAAATGGTGAGTTGAAAGCGGAGCTGGAGTATGATGATAACTATTGAGGCAAGCGTACATCAACGCCAAAGCTATGAAGTCGATATATTGTGCATTAACGGTTGAGGAAAGAAACTGGGTAAATTCTTGCACCACGCCAAGGAAATGTGGGAGAGACTTCGAGTTACTCATGAAGGGACAAATCAAGTCCGGGAGACAAAGATCAACATGCTTCTCCACGACTACGAGATGTTCGTCATGAAAGAAGGTGAGTCAATTTCTACAATGCTTGACCGTTTTGTAGAAATCATAAATGGATTAGGCAACCTGAGAAAGCACATGACGGATAGCGAGAAGGTGAAGAAGATTCTTCGTTCATTGCCAAAGGAATGAGATTCTCAAGTCACCGCAATTATGGAGTCAAAGGATCTCAATCATCTGGAATTGAACGCCTTGGTGGGATCACTTATCAACTATGAGATTATTCTCAAATCCAGAGGAGGTAGAGGTAAGCCTAAAAAATCTATTGCTTTTAAAGCTAACACTTCTGTTGTTGATGAAAGTGATGAGGAAATAGATGAAGACGAGGAAGACGAAGAAATCGCTATGTACGCTAGAAATTTAAGGAAGTTCAAGGGACTTCTAAAACATCGAAGGAAAGAATTAAATGGCGGAAAACAGGTAGAAAGAAAGAGGTTTGGCGCGGAAAGAAAATCAAAAGGCTATGACGAAAAGAAAGGCAACGAAGAATGTTGGAGATGTGAAAAACGGGGACATCTCGCAAGAGAATGCAAAAGCTCATCATCAACATCAAACTTTCAAAAAAATGACAAATACGACAAAGGTAAAAGGAAAACTAGCTTGGTGGCAACTTGGAGTGATGAGAGGATGCATACCAAAGCGATGATGAAAACAACCTGACACTTATGGCAAAAAGTTCATCAAGTGATGATGAAAATGAGGTAACTTTCAATGACCAAGATCTAAGAGATTCCTTTGATGCTTTACAAGCTGATTTTGAATAAGCCATTGAGATTAACAAAAAATTAAGAAAGAAAATACGAGAGTTGGTTGCTGAAAATAGTGCTTTACATGAAACGATTGATGATTTAGATAGTCCAAAAGAAGATCATTCTGCATGTCTTATTGAAAAAGAAAATCTTATTTGTGAGCTTAATAGACTTAGAAAAGAATTTTCGATGTGGTTGGAAAATTCGCAAATGGAAACGAATCAGTTGAAAAATTGCTATCGCTACAAAGATATTCCATTTCTAAACATGGATTAGGTTATGATCCTTTTGATAGAGATTGCTCTTTAATTTCCAAATTTACTAAGGATGGAAGAATTGCTCAATGTGCTAGATGCCTGAAAGACGGTCATATAGAAATTGCTTGCAAGAGCATTAGAAGATGTGTTAAGGTTAAGAAAATATGGGTTATTAAAGGCACAACACCACCAAATGTGGTTTATATGGCTAACCAAAATGGACCCAAAATGGCTTGGGTACCTATAAGAAGAAAGGTTTTTTATGCAAATCTGATTGTGATTAGGAGCAATGTTGAGGAAGGAGTTACCTTGTCCTCTAAAATTAACGGGAGAGCTTTCTATCTTAGTGAATCAGATTTGTGTACCATGTTTCATTTGCCTAGAGGAGGAGTTAGGCCTAGAGCTTCTTTTACTGATTTTGAAATTTTGAGAAATGTTGAGGGTGACACTGATGAGGAAATCGAAGAGAATTTCGGCTATACTGAGGAAAAAGGGGCTGATTTGTTAGTTCGGTTATGTTCCGACCATTCCCTTCCATTTGAGGCAATGGATTTGCCTTTGAATTATCGGTTACTGCATTATGCGATAAACAGGGTCGTGTACCCAAAGAAAGCCAGTAATAATCAAATCACTTCACTGGATAAGGAGATTCTGTGGCATATGGAGGAAGGACGGAAACTAAACTATTCGAGCTTGATTATTCAGATGATGAGGAAAAAGGCAAGCTTATTACGTGGATAGCTGAAAGGGAAACTAGTCCGGCATAAAGGAATGTCGATGTCGACCGACACCCATATCTCTCGAGTTAGAAGATGCACAATTGGATTCATATGTGAGTTTTCCTTATCCTCGAGTTGGAGATTCACGCCTACAACCTAAGGAGCATGAAGTTGGTTGGACGGTTGAGAAAGGTTGGGTCTATTCCTATCATGTTGAGAAGCTTGGTTGACTTTGGTCGGTGGCAGGTACCTTCAAGGAAACGATCTAGGACAACAGATCGTCCAAGTAGCTCACGACCAAGTAATGTCGGAAGTAGTGAGGTCTCCCAAGCTGATATTCAGGAACTTCACGATCAGTTGGATGAGATTAACGAGCGCCATGATGATCAACAAGACACGCTTATCTGGATGGAAAGAAAAATTGATGAGCAACGCAACATGCTTACCCGCAGAGAAGAGCATCAAGAAGATTTTGACAAGCTAGGGTGTAACGATGATTCTTAGTCATGATGTGTATTGCATTGTGCCTTGACCAACATTTCGACTTATGTTTGTTTGTTTGTTTTATGTGTTTATGTGTTTGTGTTGGTTTGACATTTTCTTGTAATGACTACTACTTGTGTTTGTTGTTATGTTTGGTTTTCAACCTTCATTAATCTTCAATTGAGTTTATTTTCTCCATTGATTTTTGATTATGACAAAAAGGGGGAGTAAGATTGAAATTGATATTTGATTAAGGGGGAGTGAAAATTTCATTGATTTGCAATTTTATTAATTTCTATTTTATTCATTGATTCTCTAATTAAGGGGGAGACCAACTAACCATCAAGACAAGGGAAACCTTGATCAAATTTTATATATTTCTTGTCAATTTCTAAATATTTTGTGATTATCAAAAAGGGGGAGATTGTTGGACCAATGGGGGTTGACAAATTAAATCCCTTTATGTTTTGATAATAATAAAATATCTAGAATTAGTTAAGAAATTATTTAAGGTATTATTCAATGAAAGAATCGTGCAAATCAAGAGAAGTAAGTGTTTAATCAATGAAGAATCAAGATGGGAATTGTCTACTAAAGGAAAATGACATAAAACATAAGGATTATAGAGGATTTGGTCAGATGTTATCATAGAAGGTAATACAAGTCGACTTACAAAAGAACAAGTTGACTTATATATGAAGATGAATTAACACAAGTCGACCTATAGAACACAAGTCGACTTATCGAAGATAACAAGTCGACTTATACAAAGACAAGTCGACTTATTGGAAGCGGAGTTACAATTTTACGTAAATGGTTGAAACAAGTCGACTTATGCATTCGACAAGTCGACTTATGAATGCACAGATTCAGCTCCAACGGTCCAATTTGCTAAAAATGGAATGGAGATTATCAAGGAACGACTATATCCAATTAAGCAACGGCTAGAAGAGCTCCAACAGCTATATTTCTTCAAGTATAAATAGAGGATGATGGAAGAAGAGTAGATACAAGTTCTACAAGTTCAAATACTCTTATACTGCTTCAAATTGCTCACTATTGCTCTTATTTTGTTACAAATTGTATTGAGCATTTGTTCTTCAATCTTTGTATTGTTTTACTTACAATTTGGTGACTAGGTCACGTGAGGTAGATTTGTGCGGAAGACAAATCGAGTGTAAAGGTTGCTTGAGCAGGAATTCAAGTGGGATTGTAAAAAGTTCACACTCAACTACAAAGTGTGCAATAAAGTGGTTGGCAAAATCCTAAGTGGGAGCTTAGGTAGAAGATGTAGGTCTTAGCACCGAACCTCTATAAAAACAAGTGTTTGATCTTCTTCCCTACACTTTTCAATTAAGTTTATCTAAATTATTTTTGTGTGTTTTAACTTCTGAAATTCTTGTAGTAATTTTCAAAAAAAATTTAAGATCTATTCAACCCCCCTTCTAGATCACTTACATCTTTGATTATAGTTTTTACTCTTTACTTCTCTTAGATTCTTAATTGAATTGATCCTAGTGTTCACCCTACGCTCTAAAATCTTAACAAGAGGTTTAGGAGTTTTCACTACACAATAAATATCCATACATAAACTTAACAATAACACTGATCCTTCAATCAAGATCAAAGCACATTGAGATTTATTTCCATTTTTTTGGAAAATGAATAATTGGTTGTTACTATAGCTGAAACTAATACAATTATTACAATGAGTTCAAAACTAATAGTGGAATAATCATACAACAGGCATTAAGATAAGGCTAAAACATAGTAATTGGAAAATAACATATGCCAACTGAGCTAAAAAAGTTAAAAATGCCATCTACGTTGCATGTCCAATGAGAGAGTATGGTGCATTGTTTTAGCATATAGTCATTCACGGATCAAGTTAACTATTCAATTAAAAACTAGGTATTTATCCATCTTTTTATTGGTGAGACATCAACTATTACACTCCTTCCATATTGTGTAAATGGTAAGTGTAAAGGCTACTATAAAAAAAGCTGTATTAGGTTTCCTATGCTTTGAGTTGCATATAATCCAATGTAAGACATCTTCGCAATTGTATCTACCATTGCTAGTAGGTAGGAAGTAAAGAATTTGACTCCAGATCACTTTTGTATAGTTGCATGAAAAGAACAAGCGGTCCTTGTCCTCTATGACCCTACGAAAAAGAACATAAGTAGCATCGACTACATTTTCATACCATTATCGCATAGTTTGTAGGTGATTTTTGATCGTAATCCAGGTGATGAAGGAAGCCTTAGGACTAATAGAGTTTATCCACTATAAATTAGCCCAAGGTACTCTGAAATAGTTGCTATAAAATAGTCGATAACATTATTGGAATCCAACCGTGATCGAATCGCAGGTGCAGTAGAAAACAAAAATTTTATGAATTCTGAACGGATCCTGATAATTGATTAAACTTGAATAAAATACAAATCAATTTAGAAATTGTACCTTGTTTGCTTTCCTTTCCAAAATTTGTGAAACTTTTCTATGAGTGATCAATCATGAGCTGTCCAATTGTCTAGCCTATGATGGTATCCACATAGCAATTACCAATCAACTTTAAAAAGGAGAAGACAAAAGTGCTAGCTTCTAAAAAACTCTTCCCTTTAAATAGAAAATCATAACAGTCTTTTATTAAAATTATATCTCTTTAATTATAATTAGAATCAAATTCTAATTCTAATTAATTTAATTTAATAAAATCAAATATCTCATATTTGATTCTCAAAATTTCTTAAACTTTATAATTAAGTCCAACTTAATTAAATTGATTTTCTTTCACAAATTGCTTTTGATGTGTGACCTATTAGGTCCCTATTAAATTAGCAATGATTATAAATTATAATTCTAATTCACAATTAGAATTTGATCAATTAAAATTTCTTTTAATTTATCATTAATTCTCTAATTAAATAATTCATAATCATAAATCATGATTAATGTCTAGTAACATGTTATGATTATCCAAATATTAGGAATGTCAAAGTGATTGACTTAATCATCCATGCATGGCTATAATGTATAATTTAATCCTTTCGTCATTCAATATTTTAATTAGACAGAGTATGGATATAGTGTCTACTCTTATCATCCAATCATGTTCGTTCTTGCTAATTAGTAATTGATTTATGATTAAAATTTGAAAACTTCTTTTAAAATATCAATTCACTCTGGCTAGAGAATTCCGTAAATCATTACTAATCAAGAACAGTAGAATATTCTCTCTAATTATTTTAGAGTGAAATCCTATATTGACTTACTCAACTATCTACATATGGTTCATATTGTATCCAATTACTACTGATTGAATTATCCTAGGACGATTCATAAGTAGCATCAAAACACAGTAATTCTCATACTAGATACCTTGATAATAGATACATTGGTAATCTCAAGTGTAAGGATCAATTATACAATCATCATTATGAGATAATCCACATATACATAACTAATATTCCATTTGGAAGTCTCATAATCGGGTCAGTTCAGTGACTTATTCTCTAATAATCACCCACATCTTAGTTTAAGTATCTCTATACTTTAATTTATGAGATCAATTACTTTCTTCATAAGAAAGAAACAAAATGTGAGCTAGTTTTACTGTTTCAACAATATCCAATCTTGATGAAACTATCCATCCATATGATGATCATGTCTCTTTTGAGACAATGACTTAGTAAGAGGATCTGTTAGATTCTCTTTAGTGGGAACTCGCTCTAATGTTATTTCTTTCCGCTCCACTATCTCCCTGATCAAGTGAAACTTCCTAAGTACATGTTTAGATCATTGATGAGACATGGGTTTGTTTACTTAAACAATAGCACTGCTGTTGTCACAATACAGTACTATGGGCTCAATAATGCTAGGAACCACTCTAAGTTCAGTGATGAACTTCTTGATCTAAACAACTTCCTTTGCTGCCTCTAACGCTAAAATGTATTCTACTTCAGTCGTTGAATCTACGATGGTTGGTTGTTTGGAACTCTTCCAACTAACCACACCACCATAAAAAGTAAAAATATATCTTGACTGTGATCTACTATCATCTTGATCAGACTGAAAACTAGCATCCGAATGACCCTAAACTCTCAGCTCAGCTTTTCCATAGACCAAAAAAATATCTTTAGTCATTCTTAAGTACTTCAAGATTTTTTTATAGCTGTCCAGTGACCCTCATCAGGATTAGCTTGATATCTTCTTGTTATGCTCAAAGTATAAGCAACATCTGTTCTAGTAAATAGCATCGCATACATGATTGATCCAATTGTTGAAGCATATGGAATACAATTCGTTTTATCTCTCTCCTTTAGTGTCTGTGGACACATACTCTGTGAGAGAGAAATCCCATGCGATATGGGTAAGAATTCTCTCTTGGAATTCTCCATGTTAAACCTCTTTAGCACTTTATCTATATACGTGGATTGAGATAATCCAAGCAACTTGTTTAATCTATCTCGATAGATATTTATACCTAGTATAAAGGCTGCTTCTTCCATATCCTTTATGGAAAAGTTTTTAGATAACCATATCTTAACAGATTGGAGCATTGAAATATCATTTCTAATAAGCAATATGTCATCCACACAAAGCACTAAGAAAACGACTGCACTCCCACTTACCTTCTTGTAAACACAAGGTTCATCCACATTTTTTATAAAATCAAACTCTTCGATTGTTTCATCAAAACGGATGTTCCAACTCCACGACGCTTGCTTAAGTCCATAAATGGACCTTTGCAACTTGCATACTTGATCAGGAAATTCTTTGGATTTAAAACCCTCAGGTCGTATCATATACACATCCTCTTGGAAATTCCCATTGAGAAATGTTGTTTTCACATCCATTTGCCAAATTTCATAATCATGGTATGTTGTTATAGCCAATAAAATCCTTATAGAATTAAGCATTGCTACTGGCGAAAAAGTTTCATTAAAATCAACTCTTCGTTTTTTTCTGTAACCTTTCAACACCAACCTTGCTTTGTACGTATGTGCATTTCCATCCATGTTAATTTTTTTTCTTAAAAATCCATTTGCACTTAATAGGTACTATACCTTCAGGTGCATTCACCAAAGTCCATGCTTGGTTAGTGTACATAGATTCCATTTCAAATTTCATGGCTTCTTGTCATTTTAAAGAATCAATGTCTGACATTGCTTCTTTAAAAGTAATAGGCTCATCATCTATGAGTGATAAATTATCCTTTCCATTCTCAATATGTAGATTTAATCTAGTGGGAGGACGATGTATCCTACTAGTTTGTCGTGGATTATATGTCTCTTGAACTCTCAGTTGTACATCATATGTATCAATTTGAGGTTCTTGTTCTATGTCGACGTGAATTTGTGGTTTTTAAACTTCTCTAAGTTCAACCTCACTCCCAAAACTTTCTTTGAAAACAAATTCTCTTTCTAAGAATGTAGCATGTCTTGAGACAAACACCTTTTACTCAATAGGATGATAGAATTAATAACCGAAACTTTCCTTCAGATATCCCACAAATTTGCATTTATCCGATTTAACTTGAAGCTTATCAGATATAGCACGTTTCACATAAGCATCACATCCCTAAATCTTTAAGTGTGATAATCCAGGTCTTCTACCAGTCCATATCTCATATGGTGTCTTATCAACTGATTTAGATGGAACTCTATTTGAAGATATATTGTGGTTTCAATTGTGTATCCTCAAAAGGATATAGGAAGACTGCATGACTCATCGAAATGTACTATATCTAATAGTGTATGATTTCTCCTCTCAAAACTCCATTATGTTGTGGAGTTGTAGGAGGAGACCATTATGAGAGAATCTCATTCTCTTTTAAGTAACCAAGAAACTCGTGGTCTAAGTATTCACTACCTTGATTTGATTTAAGTGTCTTAATAATTTTGCCAGTTTGTTTCTCTACCTCTATTCTAAATTCTTTGAACATTTCAAATGATTTAGGCTTTTGTTTCATCAAGTACACATAACCATATCTAAAATGGTCATCTATGAATGTAATGAAATATGAGTATCCACCTCTAGCATTTATGGACATAGGTCCATATACATCTGAATGTACTAATTCTAGTAACTTACTAGAACGTTGTCCATTTCCCTTAAAGGGTAGTTTGGTCATCTTTCCCAAAAAACAAGATTCACAAATTTCATATGATTCATAACCAAAAGGACCCAAATATCCTTCTTTATGCAATTTTGTGATTCTAGTTTCATTGATATGACCTAACCTACAATGCCATAAATAAGATGGAGTTTGGTTACTTAAATTACTTTTCTTACTATCATACAAACTATTTGTAAGCAATCTAGATCTATAATAAACATCATCTTTATAAAAGTATTTTAATTATAAAGACAAATCCATTCAAATCTAAATGAGAAATAGAAATGATGTTTTTTGTAATAACAGGAACAATTATCAAGTTCTAATATAAGTCTAGAAGACAAAGCCAAACTATAAGTCCCTACAGCTATTACAACAACTGTAACATCCCGTCACCAATGGGATGAGTACAGTAGTGTGCATTCATGATTTGACATATTCATGCATTAGTTAGCCTCTATAGTCTGATAATTAGCAATTATTGCACTAGTTTATGAGTGTACATGCATGTATGATATATTCTCGGTATAATTGTGCGAATTGGAAATTTGGCGATAATTGTGTTAATTAAGTTTTGAAAATTTAATTAGAGTGAGAAGTAAGATTTAGGAGTTGAAATATGAAATTGGAGTGTATGATTATCAGTTTTATAATTTTGATAATTTTTGGAAAATTTTCTGGAATTTTCAGAGTAATAGGTCTAGATCGGAAAAATAACAGATGGATAGATTAATTGGGTTTCCAGTTCTGAAATTGACTGACCAATGGCAATGGAGAATTAGAATTTTGATTTTTGGAATTAGGGTTTAGAGTCATTGGAAAATTGGGAGAAATTAGAGTAAGAAATTGGATTTAGGTTGTCTGTTGTGGTCTTGTGGCAATTGGAGTTTGCCAAACAAGCCTTAGACTTTTAAATTGTTTTGGGTATAAAACCCTTCTCCCTTTGAATTTGCTCCAATGATGTTTGTCCTCTTGGAAAGACCTTTGCTTTTCTTCTTCTCCTCCATCGTGGATCTCTACCTTTGCTCTTTGTTTTCATTTTTCTTGTTCAAATTACTTCCTTCTCCATCTAAAACCTTTTTCCCTTTAGCTTGTGTTGGGGAAGTTATTGATGGGTTTGATTTTGGTGATTGCTGTGGGTGTGTGAGAGTTTGAAGGGTTGGAGTTTTTGAAGATTTTAAGGTTTAAACAAGTAAGTTCCTACTCTTCTTTCTTTAGATAGTTTGATTTATGGATTAACTGGATTGTATTGATGATTGATTAGTGTATTTGATGAATTGAAAATGTTTAGGTTTCGGATGATGAGTTTTCTTACTTTTGTTTTGGTAATTAAGAGATAATTAGTTATTTGATGGAATTAAGGTTAGGGATGAGTTGTTTTGAGTATATTGCGTTGTTTTGGGAGTGTTTGAAAGAGGAAATTGGATTGGAAGTTGACAGAAGATAGAATTTCTGGGTTTTGGGCGTGTTTCTGGGTTTGCACGTCGCGACATGCGATGAAAATGCAATGAAGCAATTTCCTCTGACGCCACGGCGAGCGTGAAAGAGGCACGCTGCATGCGCGCCAACGCTGCACATGGCATGTCGTGAAGGATCTCGCCACATGAGATCGAGCGCGATGACGAGCACGCCATTTCCCCGAAAATGATTGTTTCTTGATTTTGAGGTTTTAATCCAATTGATTTGGGGTTCTTGATTCATGGCAATTTAGAGACTATGAACTACAGATTTTTAAGAATGAGAGTTCCGAATCGATTCCGAAAGTACGTGAATTTAGATGGCGATTGAATAGGGAATTTGATTTTGATATACAGATAGTTCCTACGTCTTAGAGTTTGACTTTCGAAGGTTATGAATTCTATCGTTAGAGAGAATGAGATTGGATTGGGAAGATTTGGGTCTAGTGTCGTGAATATCATAAACATGTATTAGACGTAATTAAATCGCTGTACGTGCATAATTGACTACTATAAATTGAACAATTAGTAATATCCGTATTTTGATTATTTTAGAGGAACGGTGAGCGTCGATCCTCCGACGTTTACGAGACTTCCAGTATTAGCTTCGAAGTTAAGTGAGTAACCTAGTTGGTTCCTCGATCTTGTGTGTTTAAGTTATGTGCTTATGCCATCGGAAGATATTAGAGTAGTGCCTCAAAGGCAATCCCTTTAGCGCATTTTGTTCATTGTCATGTCTGACTTTATGAATAAATAAAGCAAGGCATATTTCATTTATTTGATATTCATTTATTATGAATTGATAATGATCTTTAATCAAATTAATGAAGTCCCGATACATGACATAGCATGAAGGAAATTATGATGTGATCATACTATTGAGATTCCTATCATGCAATTATGTCGATATCTAAATTATCCTAGTCATAGGATTAATGAGATCGACATCGTTAATCCGGATAGATAAGCATACGTCAAACTCCTTGATTGGATCAAGGTGGATCTCTTAAAACCGTAAATGTTGAGATATTTAGATTTGACACGTGGATGCTTACTAGTGGTAGTAAGTACATTGGATGACCTCGCTATGAGATCATCACATGGATGTCCTATACAAATGTCGGTGATAATCTCATCATAAAGCAATGGTGCAAGTATCCTCAGACTTGAGGTACTCAAGGATATCTTGGTACCGATTCGTACTTTGACTCCATTCCTTGTCGCTTTCGAGAGGTCGCTCATGGGGTGGTGATTGGGTACAGCTTGAGGTATTCAAGGTAATTGAGTAGCGATAGAGGATTCACCTACTTATAGCAGGAAGAGATACCCATGGCCTCTTATCGGATCATTACTTAAGTCTCTGCGCGAGAGATACATATGTCGAAGATGGTCTTCATGGACATATAAAGTAATGAGTCCTGGGACTAGAACCGATTACACTTGACTAGATTTGATCCGATCAGCCTAGTAAGAGTTGACACATTGCCCATACTCAAACCAAGTGGGGTATAGCATGGTGAAAGGACCAATTGCAGTAATTGTCTATGGAAGGGTTCGTGATATGGTTTCATTAGTCAAACCAATTACTTTCCGGTCAATCGAGGTCATGATGTGTTGCTAGATACCGCTTCATGACTTGCTCAGATTAAGTGTTAATCTATGGCCAATATAACCGGAACCTAATGGGTCACACGCATAAGAGTGACTTGAGAATCAGAAATAGTTTAGACGGAGATCCGATATCTGAAAGCAACAGATTAAATGGATCCCGATGAGATTGGGATATGTCGATGAGATCGCGACATCGACATTGTTGAAAACCGCTTCGGTGATGTCAGCGCCGGAGGCAGTGGTAGAGGATCAATTCCCTACTGATTTGACCACTTCAGAATTATATATATAATTAATTAAGTAATTAATTAATTAATTAATTAATTATATATATATATATATATATATATATATATATATATATATATATATATATATATATATATATATATATATATATATATATATATATATATATATATATATGATTTTCGGTGGAACCATTAAATGGTGGAGATGAAGTTGGTTTGAAAAGTCAAACCTAATCATCATTTAGCATTTTAAGGCATTTTATGCCTCCTACGTGGATGAGCATCCACCAAGCCCTTTTATATGTATTTAAATGGTTAAATATACATATAAGAAGGCATTGAAAGAAAGCTTATACGTAGGTTGAAGGAGAAGAGTCGAAAGCTTAAGAGTTAAGCTTGAAAAATTTGTTTTTCATCTTCTTCCTATCTTCCATTCAAGATTGCTTCTACTTCTCCAAGGCTCCACCAAGATCATTTCATTTACTCTCCAAGGCTAAGGTAAGAGCTAGCACTCTTTCTTTAGTTCAGCTATTCCGGTCAAAAGAGTTTATCCCGGTTAGATTTTTCCGACCTCTCGCATTGGATACTGTTGGAGAGTCTCCTTTTGTCATTATGGTTTGATTGTTTGTATTACACATGGATCCTGGCTTTTGGAATGTCCCGGACTCAAAATTTTAAATTCCGCACTATGGGCATGTGATGCCTACCCTGGGATTTTCCTACAGTGGTATCAGAGCCACTTGTGTTGTATAAACAAATGAAATGATAACTAGGTCGGAGTTCCTTAGTGAATTAAGCTGCTGATGCATGTTATTTGTGTGAATTTCGAATCAGTATAGAGATGCATGTTTTCGAAATTTCTTGCTCAGAATTGTTCATAACATGTTATAGAATATGTTTGTGAAAGATGAGAATTTATCAATTTGATTTGATATGGTTTTGCAATTTAATTCTCAAGTTTCGGATGCTGTCTTGTTGAACGTTTCTGAAACAGGTATGCTTGTAAATTCGAGAATAAATTTAGAAAATTGTTTTCGGATTGGTTTTCACGTACATATCCCTAAGATGTTTGTGAATGTCTCTGTGGATGGAAAATGTTTTCAAGGTGATTTACCATTTATTTCGAATTTCTTGTGTGTTGTTGGGAATGTCTGTGTTGAGAACACAGATTCTGGTTCGCTAGATTGCTGAGGTTCAATGAGTTTGTGGAAATAAATCCTGAAAATTCATGGAGCATGTTGGGAACATTTTTAACCTCTGTAATTTTCTCAGTATTTATTGAAAGTTTTCAATGGTCATTTTGAGCAAAATGTTGAGCTTGGCAGTTTTGAGAAACTTGCTGGGGCTGTTTTGTTTGAAATGATTGATTGTGTTATTTTCTGTTCCAATGCCATGAATCATTTTTATAGTGATTAAAATGTGTTATATTGATGTGGTATGCATTCAAGTTGATATTCTTGAATTTAGGTTTCAATAATTTTGGATATTGAATAGGTCACTTTAGCGTTCGTTAGCTTATTCCGTTATCTTCGTTATTTTGGCCGTCGCATTTTTTTTGTGACAAGTGCCGGAGTAATCTTGATAACGTGTAGCCTACCTAGAGATACTTAGCATGATAATTTGGTGTCCTTGAATTATGTGGAAATCTAGTGATTAATGGTGGATTAATCGGTTTCAAGGTTTTCATATATAGTTAGACTATACGGCATGCATGAGTCGATGAAAATGTTTCATTAGCACATTAATATAAAGGTTTATATACTTGTTATATTGGTGTTGTGAATTTGAAATGCTTGGATTGAGAATTAGCCAATTAGATAGCAATTCCAAATGCACAATGAACAAATCGAACTTATATGTTCATAAAGTCGACTTGTTTGCTGTTTCAGATTAATAAGCCCACTTGCCATTAATGGCACAAGTCACTGTTCATGCATTAAGTTACAGAGTCGACTTACACATACATAAGTCGATTTTTATACAGAATCATAAGTAAACTTTATACATATACAAGTCCAATCTATATCATGCCTCGTGGGATGATGGGTGATTTTCAGATAAATTCAATGTGATTGATGTAATGCCCTAAATCGCACCTATATAGTCATGGTGACTATGATCCTCGATGAGATTAATTAGATGAGACCTAAAATCCTCAACTTAAAATATGAAAACTAACGCCTTCTATTAATATGGTAAGAACCAGAGTTCTTATAGGGACGGGTTGTTGAGCTAACCTCAAGCTCACTCTATACTTAATATGTTCAAACCAGAAAATATGATTTTCTTGATTAATGGGTCTGTTTTCCTAGAAGCGCTGATTTGTTGAGCTAACCTCGCGTCAACGTGACGGATGTAGGCGGTTGGGTAGTGTACATCGATGTACACGCATCGTTGTTGATAACCCAATGTATGTGTGCATACATCAACCGTTGATAGCATCTGGCGATAGTTGATTAGAGATGCAATTGCTATGATCGATACCACCGATTGACCTAAGGTGACTCATTGAGCTAACCTCAAGGTCATTCTTAGTAATGTTTGATATCGACCCACTCAGTCATCGTGTCATTTTGTTTCTTGGATTCATGATGAGGGTTATGGATTCCTGCTGAAACTAGTGGGTTTCAGCCATATGATGTCATTTAAGTCCTGGCGGTCATACATTTAATTCTATTCTAACTTTCTTTCTCTCTCTACGCTTAGGTTGATTGAAGATGTCGATTGGTGTGAATCTTCGCTCACTAATGGATGCAAACAAATTAATGGACCGAATTTTCTTGATTGGTGCGGAATCGAGAATTGTTCTCGTGATCCGAGGATCTAGGATACATCCTGATTTTCCGCCTCCGATCCACTTCTCAAGGAGCTCGATGATGATCGAAGGCATATCGTAAGCATCTAAAAGCAAGTGACATAGTACCGCATTATGCTTGCGATCGATGTCACCCGAGTGCGTATAAAGACGAGTCTATGGATGCTCACACGATAGTGTTTCATCTTAGAGAGTTGTTTGATGAGCAAGCACGGTCCGAACGCTCGAGACCTCAAGGTTGTTTCATAACGAAGATGACTCTCGTTCATCCGCAGGTAATATGCATCAAGATGAATGGCTATATTGAGAGGTTGGCCGCCTTAGGTTTTCAGGATGGATTCTCGAAAGTTAAGTATAGACTTAATTTTGTTGGTTTGTCGATAGTTATTCACGGCTTGTGTTGAACTATCGAATGAACCAAATATCCACCACAATTTCCGAGCCGATCAATCGCCAAGATGCAATAGAATAAGCCGCAGTTAAGATAGCAAGGCGTTGTTATTGGTGGATTCTTCTTCCTCCGCTTCCAAGAAGAGGAAAGAAGAAGAAAAGGCTCCTGTTTAAAGGAAGTGCAGCTGAAGGCAAGAAGAAGACCAAAGAGATCGCACAAAAGGTACCGCCCATCATGTAGATCGGTCATCGAGGCGAATCGCAAAAGCTATTTGAAGAACTGGAAGGTAAGAAGGCATCAGCTTGCCTCGACTTCTTCGTGTATGTTTGTCATTCGAGGTTAATACTTCGATCATAACATATGGGTATTAGATACCGTCAGGCTCACACATATGCAATGATACGCAGGCCTCAGGATGAGAAGACTTCATAAAGGAGAAATGGACTGCGCGGTTGGCAATGGAGCAAGAGTCGCTGCATTAGAGACTTATGTTTGACACTCCCAGCCGGGCTTGTAATTAACTTCGATGATTGTTATTTTAAACCCGTGTTAACAAAGAACATATTGTACTGCTTTCTTGTTTAAATAGAGCTGGTTTCATTTGTCTTTTGGTAACAATGGTTGTTCTATTAGCTCAAATGGAATGCTTTATGGTATGGTACATTATGCAATGGAATTTACATATTAGATATGTCATATCCAGTTATGAATGTCAATGACGCTAAAAGACATAAAAGAGATAATTTAAAATCAACTTACTTATGGCATTGTCGCTTTGGCCATATAAATGAGACGCGACGCTAAGCTCCACAAGAGTGGAAGTTTAGGGTCATTCGATTATGAATCATATGACACATGAATCTTGTTTATTAGGCAAGATGACTAAGTTACCTTTTAAGGAAAGGGTGAACGAAATGATCGGATTATTAGACCTAATACATCTGGATGTATGTGGTCCGATGTCCATCCATGCTGTAAGTGGTTGTCGTTACTTCATTACCTTTATCGATGATTATTCTCGATATGGGTATCATGATTCGATGAGATACAAATATGAAGCGCTTGAAAAGTTCAAACAATTCAGAAATGAAGAAAAACAACTTGGTAAAAGTATCAAACATTACGATCCGATCGTTGGTGGTGAATACTTGCACCAAGAGTTTTGGATTATCTCGAGAGATAATGAGATTTTATCTCAGTGGACCTCTCTTACACACCACAAAGATAATGGTGTGGCGAGAAAGAGAAATCGAACCTTGTTGGACATGGATGCGATCTATGATGGGCTTTGCAGCTACTACAAAATCCTTTGGGGATATGCACTTGAGCAATGTGCTTACTTGTTAAACAGAGTTCCATCAAAGAGCGAGTTGATGTTACTCCATATGAGATGTGGACTAACAAGAAACCTTATCTTTCTTATTTGAAAGTACGGGGTTGTCCTTATGTGAAGCTTTGGACACGTCCGAGATAAGCAGGCAAATCTCATAAATGTTTATCGTAGGATATCCTAAAGAAACAAGAGGATATCAATTCTACTTTGTTGAGGAACAAAAGGTGTTTGTTTGATGCATGCTGTCTTTTAGAGAAAGGTTTCTTTTAAAGAGGGCGGTGGGAGCAAAGTTGAACTCAAGAAGTTCAAGATGCTCGGACGGACCGAATCATTGCTGAACACAAGCCCGTAACTCATGGCTGATGAGGTAACGA